>CM075968.1:20664164-20758032 GCA_038048745.1 Coluber constrictor foxii
GCAGCTGGATCTTAAATGCTGCCTTTGTAGGAGGCATTACTCCCCTACGCTACTCAGCCTTCTAGTGGGTATGAACCAGGTTGTGGGGGCAATAAGCTGACTTTGTATAAATAAAATATACAAAAGTATGAAGGCTATTGCTTAACGCATTGTAAGCCGCCCTGAGTCTCCGGAGAAGGGCGGCATATAAATCAAATTAAAAAAACAACAAAAAAAAACAAAACAGAGAGGGCCTCCTCAGGGTGCCGTCAGCCAGACAATGCCGGCTGGCGACCCTCAGGGGGAGAGCCTTCTCTGTGGTAGCCCTACCCTCTGGAACGATCTACCCCCAGAGATACGAACAATCCCAGACCTTCGGACTTTCCGTCAGGCCCTAAAAACTTACTTTTTTCAGTTAGCCGGGCTGGCCTGATTCCATGTTGGTTTTAAAGTTTGATACTGATTTTTAACTGAAATTGTTTTAAATTATGGGCCAATTTCATTTAATTATTTTTAAAATTAGTTAAACTTTTGTACAAAATGTTTTTTTTTTATTTTTGGCTGTTTGCCGCCCTGAGTCCGAAAGGGGAAGGGCGGTATATAAATCCAATAAAAGAGAAAGAAAGAAAGAAAGAAAGAAAGAAAGAAAGAAAGAAAGAAGAAGGAAGGAAGGAAGGAAGGAAGGAAGGAAGGAAGGAAGGAAGGAAGGAAGGAAGGAAGGAAGGAAGGAAGGAAGGAAGAAAGAAGAAAGAAAGAAAGAAAGAAAGAAAGAAAGAAAGAAAGAAAGAAAGAAGGAAGGAAGGAAGGAAGGAAGGAGGAAGGAAGGAAGGAAGGAAGGAAGGAAGGAAAGAAGAAAGAAAGAAAGAAAGAAAGAGAAGGAAGGAAGGAAGGAAGGAAGGAAGGAAAGAAGAAAGAAAGAAAGAAAGAAAAGAAAGAAAGAAAGAAAGAAAGAAGGAAGGAAGGAAGGAAGGAAGGAAGGAAGGAGGAAGGAAGGAAGGAAGAAGAAGAAAGAAAGAAAGAAAGAAAGAAGGAAGGAAGGAAGGAAGGAAGGAAGGAAGGAAGGAAGGAAGGAAGGAAGGAAGGAAAGGAAGGAAGAAAAAGAAAGAAAGAAGAAGAAAGAAAGAAAGAAAGAAAGAAAGAAGAAAGAAAGAAAGAAAGAAAGAAAGAAAGATCATCAGTGTGCTAGAAGGGGGTTTGCAGAGAGGAGGAGGAGGAGGAGGAGGAGGAGGAGGAGGAGGAGGAGGAGGAGGAGAAAAACAGGAAGGAGGAGGAGAAAGACCATGGTCCTTTGTGCTCTCTGAGCTTGGTCACTTTCTTGCAGATGTCTCATGACCCAACTAGGTAACATGATCAGTGCTAGGAGGGAGGAGGGTTGTGGAAGGGAGGAGGAGAAGGAGGAGGAGGAGGAGGAGGAGGAGGAGGAGGAGGAGGAGGAGGAGGAGAGGACTGCGGGGTTCTTTGCGCTCTTTGACTTGGCTGATTTCTTGCAGGTGTCTCATGACCCAACTAGACAATGTCATCAGTGCTAGAAGGGAGTAAGGTTTGTGAAGAGGAGGAGGAGGAGAAAGATGGCGCAGTCCTCGCTGCTGTCTGAGCTTCGTTGTAAATCTACCTTAACAGAACCTTGCAAATCCGAAAGTCCAATTCTCCTGCCATTCCCTTTTCGGAGAAAGTAGGGAAGGTTCCTTCAGAGGAACTCATTCTCCACCCCTTATATAGCTGTGACCTCTGCCCTCTCTTATCTGACTGCTCCCTCGATAGCATCTCTCCGCCACGTCACCCAAGGCCTTTCCCATGGACCATTTCATCCAAGCGATTCTCTCTGACTTGCGAAGTCAAAGGACGAGAGAGGCCCCGTTATGCTACACATGACAGGGTAACAGTCGTCCAAATATTTGAGGGGCTGCCCCAAAGAAGAGGGGGTCAAGCTCTTCTCCAAAGCCCCTGAGGGCAGGACAAGAAGCAACGGGTGGAAACTCATCAAGGAGAGAAGCAACTTAGAACTAAGGAGAAATTTCCTGACAGTTAGAACAATGAATCAGTGGAACTACTTGCCACCAGGAGTTGTGTGCCACCCTGGAGGTTTTCAAGAAAAGATTGGACAGATTGAAAGATTGGAAAGATTTGGCCAAAGTGGTATAGGGTCTCTCCTGCTTGGGGGGGGGGGGGGGGAGAGGATTGGCCTGAAGGATTTCCAAGATCCCTTCCAACTCTTATTATTCTGTTTCGTTATCCCGTTATTCTTTCTACGATCCCCTTCAAGCCCAAAGGAAGCCTAACACGGTAGAGGATCTCCAGCTATGTGCAAGAGGAGGTTGGATTAGAAGACCCCCAGGGTTCCTTCCAACCCCTAGGATTCTAGGCTCTGAGTCCTAAACGTGATCTGAAGAGTCCCGCAGGTGAGGGGCTCACCTGTCCAGCTGGTCTACCGGTGTCCCACTGCCTCCGTAGCCACAGTAGCAGCCGTAGTCTGCGTAATCCAACACCGGTCTACTGCCAGGGATGGTGCATTTAATCATGTTGCTGAACTGCAAGAGGTTGCGAGGCAGGGAAGGAATAGCAGAAGCTGCTAAAAGGGAGACACAAACTACACCACGAGAAGATCAGCATTAGCGTTTCCCAAATATCTAGCGGCCAAATCCAGTTCCCTGCTAAGTGACGGTTGGGTGAATCATCCTCTTTTTTTTCAAGGCCCCATAATCCCTTGCGTTGGGGCAACCGAATGGAGCTGAGTGTTTTACTGGCCAGATGCCCTTCCTGTCACCAGTACGGAGTTTTGTTCAGCAGATATATTCTAAGAATGCCCAGAGAGAGAAATATCTGTCTCTACCTAGGATCGAACTCACAGCCTCCTGATTGAGAGGCAAGAGCGCCACCTCTAAGCCACTGAACCACTCTGGGTGAGTTGTCCCTCTTTTTGGAAGATCGAGGCATCTGTCTCCTAGACCAGGGGTCCCCAATCCTCGGGCTGCAGCCTATTCACAACTGGGCCGCGGGCTGGTGCATGCACAGGTTGAGGTTGCACAAATGGATCTCTCAGCTTATAAAAGGGAGATGTTGGCTGAGTGAAGGAGCATCTGTTTTCCCTATTCTCTCTCTCTGTCTCTTTTTCTTTCTCTCACCACCACTCTCTCCTCTCTGTCTGTCTGTTTGTCTCTCTTTCTCTCTCATCATTCTCTCTCTCCTCTCTTTCTCTCACTCTCTTTCTCTCATCACTCTTTGTCTCTTTTTCTTTTTCTTTCTCTCACCACCCTCTCTGTTTCTTTCTGTCTGTCTTTCTCTTCCTCTCTCATCACTCTTTATCTCTTTCTTTCTTTCTGTATCTCTCTCTTTCTCTCATCACTCTTTCTCTCCTCTTTCTCTCTCTCTTTCTCTCATCACTCTCCTCTCTTTCTCTCCTCTCTTTCTCTTTTCTCTCTCCTCTCTCTCTCTGTCTCTCTCTTATCACTCTTTATCTATGTCTTTCTTTCTTTCTGTATCTCTCTTTCATCACTCTTTCTCTCCTCTTTCTCTTTCTTTCATCACTCTTCATCTCCTTTCTCTCTCTCTTTCTCTCATCACTTTCTCTCCTCTCCTCTCTCTGTCTCTCTCTTATCACTCTTTATCTCCTCTCTCTTTCTCTCCCCCCCCTCTCTCTCACACACAGAGACACAGATCCAAGGTGAACTGGTGATATATCAGCTTGCTCCTTAGCCCACCTGCTCAGCCCTATTCTACAAACTCCTCAATCCTTCCAACAGTAAAGAAAATAACAAAAATACACCACAATTCACTCAGGTGTTTCACGCAACCCCAAATCTCTGGAAATCACTCAGTGAGGGGGAAGCCTGCCCTAATCCCTGAATTAATCCTTTGGATCTACTGGCTCTGGAAAATCTCCACTTACCTGCCACCGGGACCAGAAGGTGAGCAAGATTCATTTTGTCCGCAGTCAGGCTGCAGGAAGATGACTTTCGAAGAACCCAATGAGTTCAACCTTTTATAGCCTTGTGGTAACCTTGCCCCCAGCTGCAAGATGCAATGAGATAAGAGCATGGATGGTTATTATTTGTCTGATAGCCGCATTCGTCTTCCAGGCAGAAGATAATCCAGGGCTGTTTGCTTGCAAATGTGCCAGTTTTAATTCCCAGAGTTGGATCAGATGTTCTGTTTTTGCAGGGATGGAACTTATTATTATTATTATTATTTATTTGTCAAACATGTACGAGATAACAGGTGTAAGTATAAACGTGGACATGAACGTAGGAAATGAGTCAGTGGTGAAATACAGCAGGTTCTGACAGTTCTGGAGAATCGGTAGCAGGGGTGAAATACTCCTGGTTCGGATCGGATCGCCCGATCTGGTAACAATGACGGTGGGTGGTTCGGAGAACCGCTAGCAAAAATCCCTGCTCCCCCACCCCCCATGTCCAGCTGAGCCAAGCGATCATCAGAGGCTGGTTTTTTTTTTTTTACTTTTAAAAGCCTTTTTTCTACAACCTCTTTGGCTGAAAAAATGCTTTTAAAAATTAAAAAAAAAAGCCTCTGATGATCGCGCGGCTCAGCTGGGATCGTCAGAGGCTTTTAAAAGCATTTTTTTCTACAACCTCCCTGGAGTGGGGTGGGAATGGAGATTTTGCAGTATCCTATCCAGAGAGCCTGTGTAGCGTAGGGGGCTAATGCCTCCTACTAAAGGCAGCAATTAACACCAGCTGCCTGTAATTTCTCTGAGTTCAATCCTAACCAGGCTCAAGGTCGACTCAGCCTTCCATCCTTTCTAAGGTGGGTCAATTGAGGACCCAGTTTGTGGGGGCAATAAGCTGACTTTGTATAAATATACAAAAGTATGAAGGCTATTGCTTAACGCATTGTAAGCCACCCTGAGTCTCCGGAGAAAGGCGGCATATAAATCAAATTAAAAATTTAAAAAAAAAAACAAATCCTTCCCCTGGAGTGGGGTGGGAATGGAGATTTTGCAGTATCCTTCCCCTGCCACCCCCACCAAGCTATAGGAAGTCTGACTGGAGAAACAGGGTTATCCTGTTTTTCCTAATTGCATTCTGCAAGATTTTTTTTTTTAGCACTCTGTAAGAACCTCACAAGTTTTTACAACAGGCGAAGGAGGAAAAAGCAAAAATAAGAGAGCAAACAAGATTCTCTTGCGTAGTGAGGTTTCTGTCCCTAGCTAGATCTTGGCCTCTTCCGCAGCAGTTTTATTTATTATTATTAAGTTTTGCAAACCTGGGAAATTTGGAAAAAAACTTTGCACTTGGGAGAAATTGGCTGGCTGAAATGAACCAAAAAGGAAATCCATGTGAGGGGGCGGGCAGAGGTGTGTGGGAAGGGAATTGAAAAAAACAAACTTTTTTTTTTACTTCCACGAAAAATGGGGTGACCAAACTGCCGAGGTTTACAGCATACTCAAGCTTGAAAGATTGCATAAAACTCCTTGTCATCTTTGTCCTTTGGCGGAAATTTCTGGATTAGATAAGAGAGGACGATTTCAAAGTTCTGCTTTCTTTCTTTCCTTTTTTTTTTTTCTCTTTCTTTCTCCCATCTGGCCGCGATCCAGAACTCAAAAGTCAGCAGCTGTTAAAACACCTTCTCCGTTTTTACCGAGAAGAGCAGCTTTCCTTGCTTGAAGTCTAGAAATAAATAAGAGTCTAAAAATGGCCCCTTTTCGTTATTTCCACCTGTTGCCATGTTTAGAATCAAGAGAGCTGGAGAGGAGCCTTGAGGGCATCTAATCTCACCCCTGGTCTGTACAGGAATCAGGATTGATTTGGACATCCAGCCTGTCTGAATATCTCCAGTCCAGGGAAGGTGATCAGAATTGGGCTTCACATAATTTAACAACTGGTTTGCCCAGCACTGAAAATGTGAGCGCTGGCACATCTTCCATATATGCGCTTTGCTCACATATGCAGCTTGCACCCGTGGTGGGTTCCCGGTTCACACCGGTTCGCAAGAACTGGTAATAAAAGTTTGTAGTAGTTCGGAGAACCGGTAATAACATTGGCTGGCCACGCCCCCAAAATGCTCCATTGGCCGCTCGCTTACCCCGCCCACCTCATCAGGGTCTTTTTTTTTTTTAAACTTTTAAAAGCTTTTTTTGGATTTGGTGCTTGTGATGAAAAAAAATATATATATGAAACTCTGACTTTGGTTTTGCCAGTTAGATAAATGTGTTGTTATAGAAATGACTAGTTATATAGGTAAAGGTTCCCCTTGCACATAGGTGCTAGTCGTTCCTGACTCTAGGGGGTGGTGCTCATCTCTGTTTCAAAGCCGAAGAGCCGGTGCTATCCGAAGAACGTCTCCGTAGTCACGTGGCTGGCATGACTCAATGCCAAAGGCGCATGGAATGCTGTTCCCTTCCCACCAAAAGTGGTCCCTATTTTTCTACTTGCATTTTTTTTTTATGTGCTTTCAAACTGCTAGGTTGGCAGAAGCTGGGACAAGTCACGGGAGCTTACCCCGTTATGCGGCACTAGGGACTCGAACCGCTGAACTGCCGACCTTTCGATCAACAAGCTCAGCGTCTTTGCCACTGAGTCCATTGATTAGTTCTATACTAATGTGTAAAAAGTTCAGAATTCAACACAGAATACAGTGAATTCAAAAGTTCACTGTAGAAAAAGTACAGTGATATTGTACTGTGCTAAAAAGAGTCGAATGTCTATTCTTTTTATTCCTTTCTTCACCTTGGATTTTATTTTTTTTTTCTTTCCCCCTTTTGTTCTCCTTCATTTCCTATGTTTATTTTTTCTTTGCATTTTATCATAATTTTATGGGTAAAACAATAAAAGAACAATTCAGTGAGAAATGGATAGGTCTGTGATAATTTCAAATAGTTCAAATTTCGAATGAATTAAAAATTCCCTCAATTACCGTATTTTTTTGGAGTATAAGACGCATCTTTTTCCTCCCTAAAAGGGGGTGAAAATTTAGGTGTGTCTTATACACCGAATGTAGCCCCGCCCACCCACTGGCCCCCACTCTTTGGCCTCTGCCTCCCAGCAATTTACCTCGTTGCAGCAAGCAGAAACAGCCCATTTCAGCTTCAGCACAGCCTAATTAACACAAGTCGCTTGTCCCCGACTCTCAGCTGTTTCAGGCTACAGGGATTGCCATTGCCTATTGTTGTGCGGGCCTCTGCTGCTTGCTGCAAGGAGGTAAATTGCTGGAGCAGATTTTTTCCCCCCCTTGTGCTAATCAAGCTATGCTGAAAATGAAACTGAAAGTAAAGCAGGCTGTTTGCTGCAACGAGGCAAAATTGCTGGGAGGCAGAGGCAGATTTCTTTTCCTTCTTTTCCTCACCGAAAAAGATAGGTGCATCTTATAGTCCGGAGCATCTTATACTCCGAAAAATACGGTAATTGGTTTGTTTGTTTTTTAAAAAAAGAAAAGAGATCAAGGCTTCAACGGAGGACGACGTCAGGCAAAGTGCAGCAAGCAAATCCTTGTAGTTGAGACTTTGGCCCTTTTGCTGAACAAGCACTTAACCCTGACACAAGCACAAAGAGAGACCAAGGATCACTTTTGCCAGGTCAGTGTGCACCCCGCCGATGCCTCTCGCCTTCTTGACATTTTATTAATCTCTTACGCCTGGCGGCGGCTTCCCTATCTAAAAGATTACCATCTCGAGAATCACAAGTAGAGTCAAAGCTGGGAAGCGATTTTCCCAACTTTGCCTGCTCCCTCGACTCTCAGCTGTGCTTGAATGAAGCGCTAGCGAGTGAAGCGATCTTCTCAGCTTTGCTCCAATTCTCAGCTGTTCTTTAGCAGCTTTTTTTCCAGCCCTAACTAGGTGCTAGCCGAGTGAAGCAATCTCACCGTGCTTCGCCTGTTTTTCTCATCGCTGCTTCCTCTCAGCTGTGCCCTAGAAGCTGTTTTCTATCTAATGTGCTGAAACTGACCAGACTAAGGACGCTAGCCAGATGAATACCTGATAGGCAGATCCCCCCCATCCCATTTCCTCCCCAAAAACAAAGCTGCGTCTTCTACTCCGAAAAATGCGGTATTTATGTGTGCAATAAGGCAGGTCGCACGGCCCTTGAAAAGCAGACCTTTATTATTATTATTATTGCTACCGTCATCCATTCTCTTTATGTGGCTCCATCTCACACGCCTGCCAAGAACAGCCACAGCCACGGCAGGCCCACATCCATGCTCCCAGGTGTCAGAATGCTCCTTCTTAAAGGAGGCTGGGTGGTTGGGGGAGAGGCTCGCCTTCCCCCTCCAGGAAAGAGGCCGGACGCTAGGCAAGAGAATCCGGTGCCCAACATTTTTCAAAAAAGCCTCACCGCAGACACCAAGGTCAGCTGTCAAGGCGTAACAATAGCCATTGATGAAATATTTGATTTTCCTTTCTTCCTCTGAAGAAACAAGCTAAGCATTCTCCCATCCGGGACACACAGGTTGGGAGGAAGAAAAAAAAGTAGACTGGAATGATATATATATAAAAAGGACAGAATCTCTCTAGATAAAATGTTTCTCAATCTAGGGCAGCGGTCCCTGGTTTTTGCGACTTGGCGGCCCGGCTTGTGGGGGGTCGGGGGGGGGGGGGGAAGAGGGAACCGGGCAGGGGTGAAATGCTATGAAGTCTGCTACCAGTTCGCTTCGCTACCGGTTTGCTTCGTGCATGCATGCGTGGTCCGCGACGAACCCATACTTTGCACGCAGGCGCACCACAGGTGTAACCGTACAGCACTGAAAAAGGAGGATCAAGAAGCCTTTTCTAAAGTAAGTAGAACAGCGAGGGGCAGGGGAACAGCTGTGCCGCGCGATTTAGATTCGCTCGAAAGCAGGATTTCCTGCTTTCTAGGGAATATAAATCGCGCGGCACAGCTGATCGTCGGAAATACCGGTTTGCCCAAACTGATAGCATTTTTTTTACTACCAGTTCGGGAGAACCGGTCCGAACCGGTAGCATTTCACAGGAACCGGGCCACGTGAGTGGTGGGGCGGTGTGCACGCGCATACACAGGCAGCTCAACTCTATTTGTGCACACACCGGCCCACCGCACACACGAGTTGCATGCCGGCCTGTGGCCCGGGGAGTCGTGACGCTTTAAGATGTGCGGACTTCGACTCCCAGAATTCCCCAGCCAGCCACACCGACTTGGGAATGGTGGGAGTTGAAGTCCCTGCTTTCTTAAAAGCGTGCTGGCTGGGGAATTCTGGGAGTTGAAGTCCACACAAGCACCCTAGATGGAGCAACGCGGCTCTGTATAAAGCAGAAAAAGTTACAAAATCGGGATGTAATGAAGATTATTAGAGGGGAAAAGGCCGGGGAGGAAATGTAACGAAGTTGGAGGTTTTCTTCTTCTCCTGGGTGACGGCTCAGCCTTGTGCTGCCCAGCGAAGGTGGGTCACTGCAATGGGGAAATCTTCAAAGGGATCATGATTCTGGATTCCATGCTCCGAACGAGAGGAACTGCAAACAGAGAAGGACATTCAAAGCGTCACAGAGTGAGACAGTATCTTGGGAAATTCCTTCCTTTTCTTCTATTCTTCCTTGCTTGCTTCCTTCCTCCCTTCTCATCTTTTTTTCTTCCCTCCTTTTCCTCCCTCCCTCATCTTTTTTCTTCTCTCCTTCCTCCCTTCTTCCCCCTCCCTCCCTTCTCATCTTTTTTCTTCTCTGCCTTCCTCCCTCTTTCTTCTCTCCTTTCCTCTCTCCTTTCCTCCTTCCCTATCTTTTTTCTTCTCTCATTTCCTCCCTCCCTCATCTTTTTTCTTTTCTCCTTCCTTCCTTCTCATCTTTTGTTCTTCTCTTCCTTCCTCCCTCCCTTCTCATCTTTTTTTCTCCTCTCCTTTCCTTCCTTCCTTTCCCCTCCCTCCTTCCCTCTTAGGCAGGTTAAGTAGCTGCAGCTGAATGGGGCAGGCAGCAAGGGATTGCAAGATTGGCTGGGAAACTGTCACAGAAGACGGGAAACGAAGGTCACGTGATTGTAGCACCAGCCCAGCAGCGATTGGCGCACCGAAGCCGCTGAAGCTGTGGATAAGATGTCCAGCAGACCTTCCTCAAAAGCTCCTGACCTGTATAGTAAACATTTTCATCCCATCCTCGCTTCCTCCAGGCAGCGTTCCGTGTCTCCTCTCGAGATTGCAGATCTCTGTAGGCTGCAAAACAACCAAAAACATCGTCTGGCAAAGATCCCCAAACAGCCTCTTGAGGGATCCAAGTTGAGGGAAGGCTCAATCAAATCCTAAACCTACATAAATAAAACATCTAACCTCCCCCCAATAAAACTATAAAAAAAATAAAATAAAATAATATAATATAAAATAAAATAAAATAATATAATATAAAATAAAATAATGTAAAATAAAATAAATAAAATAAACATAAATAAAAATAAATAAAAAACAAAACAAAAACAAAAAAACAAAAATGGGAATGATTAAAATATTATATAATTCTGGGTTTTATTTATTTGGGCTAAACTAGGCTATAATTTTAATTATCAATTTTATGAAGTTTATGTATCTTTTATTTTTTCTTGACTGTACACCGCCTTCAGTCCTGAGGGAGAAAGGCAGTATAGAAATATAATAAATAAATAAATAATAAAAATAATAAAATTAAAAAAAATAAAATAAAGTAAAATAATATTAAATAATATTAAATTAAATTAAAATAAAATAAAATATAATAATAAAACAATAAAATAAAATAAAATATAATATAATATAATATAATAATAAAATAAAATAAAATAAAATAAAATAAAATAAAATAAAATAAAATAATAAAATAAAATAATAAAATAAAATAAAATAAAATAAAATAATAAAATAAAATAATAAAATAAAATAAAATAAAATAAAATAAAAAATAAAATAAAATAAATAAAATAAAATAAAAAATAAAATAAAATAATAAAATAAATAAAATAAAATAAAATAAAATAATAATAAAATAAAATAAAATAAAATAAAATAAAATAAAATAAAATAAAATAAAATAAAATAAAATAAAATAAAATAAAATAAAATAAAATAAAATAAAGTCTAAGGTGGGACTAGAACTCACTATTTCTGGGTGACTCACTGCCTCCTACTGATTGGCCTAAAGTCATGCTTATCTTGGATCTCCCTTTCTCAAGTGAGAACCTCCTCTGAGAGCGCCAAATGGAGGTTGGGTGGGGGAGGCAAAGCAGCTGGCCCCGTTTTGGTGGTATCTGGAAATGGGAAATGGATTGGAGACGCTATTCCTTATGGCTTCTTTCTTAACATTGGCCACTTGAAGTTAGGTGGACTTCAACTCCCAGAATTCCCCAGCCAGCAAGGGGAATTCTGGGAGTTGAAGTCCGCCATGCTTAAAGTTGCTAAGGTTGGAGACCCCTCCTCTAAAGAACAATGGGTTTCAAGAGTAACCTACCCCACAAGTGATGTACGATGTACAATTCTCCAATTTGGGAGAAAAAACCGCCCACGGCTTCCTGGTTATCTTGACGATGTTTAATTGCCCGAGCCCTGCGCCGACAGAGAAAAAGAGAGAGATGAAAAAACACGGGTGCTAATAATTAATATTGCCTGTTCCTACAATGTTGATCTGTCCCCCTCTACACACACCCACAAAAACACAGCCAGTCGAGGGTTAAAGAAGCACTTGGCACACACCATAGTCCTTATCTCCAACTTGGCAGCGATATTCACACCGTCTGCCAAGTGCTTTAATTGTTCACAGAAAGAAAATCACATACGTAGCTTTGCCAAAATCCGTTCTTTTAGCAGCTTCGGCTACAATGACTACCAGATTGAGTTTTGTTCGTCACAGGGATCATTGACCACCACCCTCTCTTATATAGTCTCTGGGTTGTGATCCAGTGACTCATTGATCCTGTGACTCAAGTCCAGTGACTCAGGTCTATTCCCTCGCACGCCTCCTCAGCTGCTGCAAGCGCTTATCTCGCCTTCGTTGACGTGCGTCCAGGAATGACGTCTCTCCCTCACTCTCATCTGAGACACCTGTTTCCCCACTACTTTGCTCTGTTTCAGCTGGCATCTGAGACGGTGCCAGGGGGGGTGGGGGCTGGGAGATCTGGCTGGCTCCTCTTCCTCATGCTCAGAGCTTCCTTCCTCCAATGGGATAGGCTCAGAGGACGGGGCCACAACAAATGTTGAGGCATTCTTACACGGGGTGAAAAGCAAACTGCTTTCACTCCACTTGTATATCAACAGAAAAATACGGTGGGTCTCATTTTGCTCGCTGCAAGCTGCAGGCTCCAAATTGCAAATTTTACTTTTTTTTCTTTGGGGGAATTTCATTCATTCATTTTCTCTTTCATATTGACTTTGGGAGAAATAGGACTTTATACATATCTGAACGGCTTTCTGGCTTACCAATTGTTTCCCCATTCGATCATGGTCCCAGGCTGAAAGTCAACAAGAAAAGACAAAATTGTAGAAATGGTTTCTACAAAGATTGATGGCGCCCAATTGGCAAAGCTAAAGTCTTTACGGGTGGATCAGGAAATTAATTAATTAATTACATTGCTATCCCTCCTTCATTGCTTTATAAATAACTCAACGCAAGGAACGTATAGAAAATGTGCCTTCCTCCTCCAATTTGCCCCACCACGACAACTCTGTGAGATGGGTTGAGCTAAAAAGAGAGGGACTGGCCCAAAGTCACCCAGCCTGTTTTTATGCATAAGGCAAGATTAGAACTCACAGCCTGCTGCTATTGGTCCAAAGTCATCCAGCTGGCTTTCATGCCTAAGGTGGGACTAGAACTCACCGTCTGCTGGTGATTGGCCCAAAGTCACCCAGTTGGCTTTCATGCCTAAGGCGGGACTAGAACTCACCGTCTGCTGGTGATTGGCCCAAAGTCACCCAGTTGGCTTTCATGCCTAAGGCGGGACTAGAACTCACTGCCTCCTCGTGATTGGCCCAAAGTCATATTTATCTCGGACCTCCATTTCTCAACTGGGACCCTCCTCTGAGAGCGCCAAATGGAGGGGGGGGGGCAAAGCAGCTGGGCCCATTTTGGGATCTATCTGGAAATATGAAAATGGATTGGAGACAATATTCCTTACTGCAGTCTTCCTCAACTTTGGCCACTTGAAATTAGGTGGACTTCAACTCCCAGAATTCCCCAGCCAGCAAAGGGAATTCTGGGAGTTGAAGTCCACCTACAGTACCTTCCGGTTGAGAAACGCTGACTTATTGGCTCTCCCTGTAGTTAGAAACGGAGTTATGGGGAAGGGTATTTAAAACTGCTAAGGAAGAGGAGGCGAAGAAACGGTCATGTTCTTAAGGATATCGTGCAAAGTGGCTTTACCTTCAACTTGTAGGTTCGCAGCTCGTAGATGTTGGGCCCGGCGCGGGGCAGAGGCTCATTCCAAAAACTGAACTCCAGGAGCAGCTGATTCCTTCGGGAATGGAGCATCTTACTCCTCTCTTTACGGAATTGCAAATATTCCTGCCGGAACAGAAGAAGCGAAAATTCAGAGGGCAGGAAGGAGGCAGCCGAATGGCTGTGGGTTTTTTTTTCCTTGAGGTCAAAAATGTTTCCAGGAACTCGGAGACGGGGATAGTGGACTGGCTGAGGAATTATGGGCACTGAAGTTCACAGGTCTTAAAGTTGCCAAGTTTGGAGACCCCTGCTCTAGCCGCTCAGCTCTGTGGCCTCTTCTGGAAGTGAATGTTGGGTTGGGTGGCATCAACTGGCCAATGATAAGCCACCTGGAATAGCCCCCCCCCAGGGAGACAGGCAGCATCTTGTAGGAGATGAGAAGGCTGAGCCCGAGGGAGGTGGAGTGAAACGCGTCATTAGCCTTGAATCCCTGCCTGCTCACCAGTCCAGCCCCTCTTGCATTCCTTTCTATTCTTATCTCCCGCTCATTTCCCTTGACCGTTAGTAGTTCAGATTCTTGTTGCGAGCTTAAGATTGCAATAAATCTTGATATCTTATTTGAACGGCCTGAATCTCCTGGTGTCCCCCGTGTTTGACACGTATAACTTTAACAAATAAATAAATAACAGGTATTCGAACAGCACGACAACCTGTTGCACCAGCAAAGACAGGGGTGTGAGGGGGGGCACCCCAAATACCTGGTTCTCCCTCAGCTTGTTCATGGACTCCATGAGGGCTGAATAACCGCCGACGAATCTCCAGATGTGAACTGCAGGGAGACAAAAGATTCGGTGTCTTACAGAGCCCCAAAGAGAAGGAGTTGATATAAAATGTAAGCGAGCCTTGAGCTGCGTTGTCCTACGGTACAGGTGATCCTCGGCTTACGACAGTTGGCTTAGTGACCATTTGAATTTACAATGGCACTGAAAAGAGTAGGTTTATGACCGTTGTTCACGGTGAAATCTCGGTGAAGGTCAATAGATGAATCAGAAAAATCAGTAGAAGGATCAATAGAAAAATCAATAGAAGAATCAGTAGGAAAATCAGTAGAAGAATCAATAAAAAATCAGTAGAATCAGTAGAAAAACCAGTAGAAAATCAGAAGAATCAATAGAAAAATCAATAGAAGAATCAGTAAAAAATCAGTAGAAAAATCAATAGAAGAATCAGTAGAAAAACCAGTAGAAAAATCAGTAGAAGAATCAGTAGAAAAATCAGTAAAAAATCAGTAGAATCAGTAGAAAAAACAGAAGAAAATCAGAAGAATCAATCGAAAAATCAATAGAAGAATCAGTAAAAAAATCAGTAGAAAAATCAGTAAAAAATCAGTAGAAAAATCAATAGAATCAGTAGAAAAACCAGTAGAAAAATCAGTAGAAGAATCAGTAGAAAAATCAGTAAAAAATCAGTAGAATCAGTAGAAAATCAGAAGAATCAATAGAAAAATCAACAGAAGAATCAGTAAAAAATCAGTAGAAGAATCAGTAGAAAAATCAGTAGAAAATCAGAAGAATCAATAGAAAAATCAATAGAAGAATCAGTAGGAAAATCAGTAGAAGACTCAATAAAAAATCAGTAGAATCAGTAGAAAAACCAGTAGAAAATCAGAAGAATCAATAGAAAAATCAATAGAAAAATCAGTAGAAAATCAGTAGAAAAATCAATAGAAGAATCAGTAGAAAAACCAGTAGAAGAATCAGTAGAAAAATCAGTAAAAAATCAGTAGAATCAGTAGAAAAAACAGAAGAAAATCAGAAGAATCAATCGAAAAATCAATAGAAGAATCAGTAAAAAAATCAGTAGAAAAATCAGTAAAAAATCAGTAGAAAAATCAATAGAATCAGTAGAAAAACCAGTAGAAAAATCAGTAGAAGAATCAGTAGAAAAATCAGTAAAAAATCAGTAGAATCAGTAGAAAAATCAGTAGAAAATCAGAAGAATCAATAGAAAAATCAACAGAAGAATCAGTAAAAAATCAGTAGAAGAATCAGTAGAAAAATCAACAGAAGAATCAGTAAAAAATCAGTAGAAGAATCAGTAGAAGAATCAGTAGAAAATGAGTAGAAGAATCAATAGAAGAATCAGTAGAAAATCAGTAGAAGAATCAGTAAAAAATCAGAAGAATCAGCAGAAAAATAATAGAAGAATCAGTAGAAAAATCAGTAGAAAAAAAATCAGAAGAATCAGTAGAAAATCAATAGAAAAATCAATAGAGAACAGTACAAGCAGTCCTGTTGTTAAGCAACATGGTGATTTCGTGAGGCATCCAGTGACTGCACTCCATGTTACAACCTTTGCCTCTGCTATGGTCGTTAAGCGAACCCCCCCAAGGTCATTAAGCGACACATCACATCACTGTGACTGGCCATCATCTCTATCGGCTTCCCCGCTGATTTTGCTCATGGGAACCTGATTGGGAAAGCCGCAAATGGCGACCCGGGGAGGGGGAGGCGGGGACAAACCCACACTGTGACCGTCGTAAACGCGGGACGGTTGCCAGGTGCCTGGATTGCAACCTCATGTCCACAGGAGTGACTGTGACCGTGTTGTTAAGTATGAGGACAGGCCTTAAATCACCTGTCTCAGCCCCGTTCGTAAGCTTGAACGCAAGCTTACGAACATTAGGTGAGGACTGTGTCCTGGTACAGTGCCCTTCACGCAGCTCAAATCCCCTGCCTGCCCCACCTTCTCACCTGCCTGGTCCTGATCGCCGTACCAAGTATTCCAGTTGCCAACGAGCTCACACGGATACTCGGTGTCTGAATGCAGCTTGGGAAGGACTTCCTCCCTGAAAAGCAAGGCGCAAAATTAACAGAGGGGCACCAAAGCAAATACCTGTAAAATAATGGGAGAATTTCAGGATTGCAGTGCTGCTAAAAGTTGAGCCTTCCCTCTCCTCTCTCGCTTTGCACATTACTGAGCGCGCACTGGAGGCGAACGAACCGCGAAGGATGCGTTTGTTTGTGGGAAGGGAAATGTGAGTCCTTTGAATGCAATTATTTGAATCCAAAATATTTCCCTTGGACCAACCAACACTCTTTTCTTTCGCTGTTATTCTTGGCTGCTCAGGAATAAATACAACAGCAATAAGCACTTAAGACTTATATGCTGCTTTCCAGCCCTCTCTAAGCGGTTTACAGACTCAGCCTATTTGCCCCCAGCAATCTGGGCCTCATCGTTTTACCCACCTCAGAAGGATGGAAGGGTGAGTCAACCTTGAGCTGGTAAGGATCGAACTGCTGGCAGTGGGCAGAATTAGCCTGCAATACTCCTTTCTAACTACTGCAGAGGAAGGAAGGAAGGAAGGAAGGAAGGAAGGAAGGAAGGAAGGAAGGAAGGAAGGAAGAGTCAATCTTGAGCCGGTCAGGATCTAACTACTGCACAGGAAGGAAGGAAGGAAGGAAGGAAGGAAGGAAGGAAGGAAGGAAGGAAGGAAGGAAGGAAGGAAGGAAGGAAGGCTGAGTCAATCTTGAGCCGGTCAGGATCTAACTACTACACAGGAAGGAAGGAAGGAAGGAAGGAAGGAAGGAAGGAAGGAAGGAAGGAAGGAAGGAAGGAAGGAAGGAAGGAAGGAAGGAAGGAAGGAAGGAAGGAAGGCTGAGTCAATCTTGAGCCGGTCAGGATCTAACTACTACACAGGAAGGAAGGAAGGAAGGAAGGAAGGAAGGAAGGAAGGAAGGAAGGAAGGAAGGAAGGAAGGAAGGAAGGAAGGAAGAGTCAATCTTGAGCCGGTCAGGATCTAACTACTGCACAGGAAGGAAGGAAGGAAGGAAGGAAGGAAGGAAGGAAGGAAGGAAGGAAGGAAGGAAGGAAGGAAGGAAGGAAGGAAGGAAGGAAGGCTGAGTCAATCTTGAGCCGGTCAGGATCTAACTACTACACAGGAAGGAAGGAAGGAAGGAAGGAAGGAAGGAAGGCTGAGTCAATCTTGAGCCGGTCAGGATCGAACTGCTGACAGTCGGCAGAATTAGCCTGCAATACTCCTTTCTAACTACTGCACAGGAAGGGGAAGGAAGGAAGGAAGGAAGGAAGGAAGGAAGGAGGGAGGGAAGGAGGGAGGGAGGGAGGGAGGGAGGGAGGGAGGGAGGGAAGGAAGGAAGGAAGGAAGGAAGGAAGGAAGGAAGGCTGAGTCAATCTTGAGGGGGTCAGGATCGAACTTCCTAGCTGTGGGCAGAGTCACCCTGTAATTCTGCCTTCTAAGCGTTGCGTCTTTATTTATCAAACGTACAGCGCAATATTGTGGGGGCTACCCAAAGAGGATCATTAAAAGAAAATACATTTTTGGGTTATTAAACCATGAAAAAACACGGTAGGTTGATCCTTACGCGAGTCTGTTGTAGGCATCCAAGCACTCGGGCTTCACATTGTGGACTGGAAACGAGAGAAAGAAACACTGGTTGAAGGAAAGCAGGAGGGAACAGCCCAAAAGAAATGGGGAGGAAGTCAATCACAGCAAATTAACTGGCAATTTTGCAATATCTTTCCCCTGGAGTAGAGTGGGAATGGGGATTTTGCAGTATCTTTCCCCTGGAATGGAGAGGGAATGGGGATTTTGCAATATCCTTCCCCTGGAGTGGGGAGGGAATGGAGATTTTGCAATATCCTTCCCCTGGAGTGGAGAGGGAATGAGGATTTTGCAATATCCTTCCCCTGGAGTAGAGTGGGAATGGGCATTTTGCAATATCCTTCCCCTGGAGTGGAGAGGGAATGGGGATTTTGCAATATCCTTCCCCTGGAGTGGGAAGGGAATGGGCATTTTGCAATATCCTTCCCATGGAGTGGAGTGGGAATGGGGATTTTGCAATATCCTTCGCCCCAGGAGTGGAGAGGGAATGGGTATTTTGCAATATCCTTCCCCTGGAGTGGAGTGGGAATGAGGATTTTGCAATATCCTTCCCCCAGGAGTGCAGAGGGAATGGAGATTTTGCAGTATCCTTCCCCTGCCACGCCCACCAAACCACACCACGCCGCGCCCAGGAAGCCACGCTCACAGAACCGGTAGTAAAAAAAAAAATTGGATTTCACCCATGCTTCAATTCCCAGAATCCCCCAGAACAGCATTGCTGGCTGGGGGATTCTGGGAGTTGAAGTCCAAACTTTTTTCAGTGGCCCCCAGTTGAGAGACATCCATGAAATCAGGATGCGGTTGAAACAACAACAACCACAAAAATCGAGGAATCAGGCAGGAGGGACTCACACTGGATCTTGTAGAGATGGTTAGTCTCTTTCTTGGACAGGAGGTTCGAATGGGCATCTTTTCGGGGATCCACCTTGTGGACGAAGAGCGAGCGGAACCAGCTGCTTTCCCCGTCTTTGGAGTAACCCCTGAAAAGCAAAGTCGAGACGTTTTATTTTGATGGGTGGATTCCAGAAGGTTCTGACCAGTTCTGGAGAACCGGTAGTGGAAATTTTGAGTCGTTCAGAGAACCGGTAGTAAAAATTCTGACTGGCCCTGCCTCCATCTCTTCTCTGCCTCCCGAGTCCCAGCTGATCGGGAGGAAATGGGGATTTTGCAGTATCCTTCGCCTGGAATGAGGAGGGAATGGAGATTTTACAGTATCCTTCGCCTGGAATGAGGAGGGAATGGAGATTTTACAGTATCCTTCGCCTGGAATGAGGAGGGAATGAGGATTTTACAGTATCCTTCCCCTGGAGTGAGGAAGGAATGGAGATTTTACAGTATCCTTCCCCTGGAATGAGGAGGGAATGGAGATTTTACAGTATCCTTCCGCTAGAATGAGGAGGGAATGGAGATTTTACAGTATCCTTCCCCTGGAATGAGAAGGGAATGGTGATTTTATAGTATCCTTCCCCTGGAATGAGGGAATGGAGATTTTACAGTATCCTTCCCCTGGAATGAGGAGGGAATGGTGATTTTACAGTATCCTTCCCCTGGAATGAGGAGGGAATGGGGATTTTACTGTATCCTTCCCCTGGAATGAGGAGGGAATGGAGATTTTACAGTATCCTTCCCCTGGAATGAGGAGGGAATGGTGATTTTACAGTATCCTTCCCCTGGAATGAGGGAATGGAGATTTTACAGTATCCTTCCCCTGGAATGAGAAGGGAATGGAGATTTTACAGTATCCTTCCCCTGGAATGAGGAGGGAATGAAGATTTTACAGTATCCTTCCCCTGGAATGAGGAGGGAATGAAGATTTTACAGTATCCTTCCCCTGGAATGAGGAGGGAATGAAGATTTTACAGTATTCTTCCCCTAGAATGAGGAGGGAATGGAGATATTACAGTATCCTTCCCCTGGAATGAGGAGGGAATGAAGATTTTACAGTATCCTTCCCCTGGAATGAGGAGGGAATGAAGATTTTACAGTATTCTTCCCCTAGAATGAGGAGGGAATGGAGATTTTACAGTATTCTTCCCCTAGAATGAGGAGGGAATGGAGATTTTACAGTATCCTTCCCCTGGAATGAGAAGGGAATGGAGATTTTACAGTATCCTTCCCCTGGAATGAGGAGGGAATGAAGATTTTACAGTATCCTTCCCCTGGAATGAGGAGGGAATGGAGATTTTACAGTATCCTTCCCCTGGAATGAGAAGGGAATGGAGATTTTACAGTATCCTTCCCCTGGAATGAGGAGGGAATGGAGATTTTACAGTATCCTTCCCCTGGAATGAGAAGGGAATGGAGATTTTACAGTATCCTTCCCCTAGAATGAGGAGGGAATGGAGATTTTACAGTATCCTTCCCCTGGAATGAGAAGGGAATGGAGATTTTACAGTATCCTTCCCCTGGAAAGAGAAGGAAATGGTGATTTTACAGTATCCTTCCCCTGGAATGAGGAGGGAATGGAGATTTTACAGTATCCTTCCCCTGCCCTGCCCACCAAGCCCCGCCCACAGAACCGGCCACTCAAGTTGACCGCTGACCGCTGAGCGATCCTGATAGGGCAGAAGGCAAAAATGGCGGGTTTTTCCATTCCATTCCATTCCATTCCATTCCATTCCATTCCATTCCATTCCATTCCATTCCATATTTCTATTCTATTCTATTCTATTCTATTCTATTCTATTCTATTCTATTCTATTCTATTCTATTCTATTCTATTCTATTCTATTCTATTCTATTCTATTCTATTCTATTCTATTCTATTCTATTCTATTCCTATTCTGCCTTGTCCTCTCTTCTCTATTCTATTCTTACTCTTATTCTTTGTAGTCCTCCTGTAATAAGATATAAACTTTCTTGAAAATCAGATGCAACCAAACCTTTCCTTATTAGTTTACATAAAACGAGCTGACTAAAAAAAAAAAAAAATCCGCAACCAAGATAGCTTTCCGGAGAGGTGATCCAGTATATACCAATCAACTTTTACTAATAATATCTCCCCCGTTTTATTTGCCCAAGACCTTTGCTCCAATCC
This sequence comes from Coluber constrictor foxii, assembly GCA_038048745.1. NCBI lineage: Eukaryota > Metazoa > Chordata > Lepidosauria > Squamata > Colubridae > Coluber > Coluber constrictor. The sequence continues at coordinate 20,684,868 of CM075968.1, forward strand.
TGGTCACTCATTAACTTCGGAAAAATAGCTGGAAAACAATCTTTTCAATGGGCTAATCCGAAATCCTTGGTGAGCAACCCTTCTCCATATCGTTCAAGAGCAATTCCCACCCACCCCCTTCCCGAACGGTATTTCCCTACTGGGCTTGATAATAATACCCATCATCCACAGCCGGACCAACCCCAACCATGTTGCCTGGGTGAAGGATGGGAGCTGTAGTTCAAGCACGGCTAGGTTTCCCCCCCCCCCGCCTCTTTTAGTTTACTTTTTTTAAAGTTTTTTTTTAAAAAACAGACAAAATAAAGAAACTGAAAGGAAAAAGAAAAGAAAAGAAAAGAAAATGAACCGTAAAGTTAAAAAGGAATGAGAAATGCATTTATGTTATATCACTGTGGAGGTATATCGTGGGCCCTTTCTCTCCGTGCTCTACGCTTTGTAATCCCCAAAGCAAAATAAATCGCGTTCAATTTTTTTTTCTCCTTTTTCAGCAAAAAGCTCGTGCGAGCTCTCTAAGTTGCTGACAAATGTAGTTTGCGTTGCCTTTCCCCTAATCAAACAAGTCGATTTTGCCATCTCAGGAAATTCTGTTGTTTTCACCGATCTTTCCTCTAGGAAAGAAAGAAAAGAAAGAAAAAGAAGGAAAGAAAGAAAAGAAAGAAAAGAAAGAAAAAGAAAGAAAGAAAGAAAGAAAGAAAAGAAAGAAAAAGAAAGAAAGAAAAGAAAGAAAGAAAAAGAAAGAAAGAAAGAAAGAAAGAAAGAAAGAAAGAAAGAAAGAAAGAAAGAGGGAGGGAGGGAAGGAAGGAAGGAAAGAAAAGAAAGAAAGTCCTCGTTCTGTAGTCGATTAAACAATAGCTAATTTTAATTTAATGGCTAATGTGGACACGGTGGCTCAGTGGCTAAGACGCTGAGCTTGTCAATCGAAAGATTGGCGGTTCGAATCCCTAGTGCCGCGTAATGGGTGAGCTCCCGTGACTTGTCCCAGCTTCTGCCAACCTAGCAGAGTTTGAAAGCAGGTAAAAAATGCAAGTAGAAACCACCTTTGGTGGGAAGGGAACAGTGTTCCATGCGCCTTTGGCGTTGAGTCATGCCGGCCACATGACCACGGAGATGTTCTTTGGACAGCGCTGGCTCCTCGGCTTTGAAACGGAGATGAGCAGCGCCCCCTAGAGTCAGGAACGACTAGCACTTATGTGCGAGGGGAACCTTTACCTTTACTTACAACGTGGATGGGGAAGATTGGTAAGGGTTCCAACATCACCGTTTGACCTGTTTTACGACGCTGGTCTGGCCGGCGAGACCTTGACCCCAGTTGACCTTCAGTTCTGCAAACCCACTACCCGTTCGCAGGTTATTTGGGGAGAAAAAGGGAGGCGGGAGCAGCAGGTACCCCCATCTTTAAAATTTATAATGAAAAAAAAGAAAGAAAAAAGGACTGACTTAAAATGTTATTTTGTGCCTCCAGGGACAATAAGAGGAGAGTTCCCGCTTTGACATTCCTTTCCCAGCAACTCAAAGCATCCTTGCAGGACCCAGAGAGGATGAGGAGGAGAGGAAGTGGAAGAGGAGGAGGAAGACTAGAGGGGAAGAGGAGGAGAGGGAGAAGGAGAAAAGGGAAGAGGAGAAAGGAGGGGGAGAGAGAGAGAGAAAGAGGAGGAGGAGAGGGAGGAGGAAGATGAAAAGGAGGAAGGAGAGGAGAAGGAGAGCAGGAACACGAGGGAAAGGAAGAGGAGGAGGAGGAAGGGGAAGACAAAGAAGAGGAGTAACAGAAGGAGGAGGAGGAGGAAAAGAAAGAGGAAGAGGGAAAGAAAGAAGAAGAGGAGGAGAAAAAGGAAGAGGAGGAGAAAGAAGAGAAGGGAAAGAAAGAAAGCAGAAGAGAAGGAGAAAAAGAAAGGGGAGGAGGAGAGCGCAGAGCCCGGCTGCTGGAGGCGGGGCCGGGGGTGGGGGTGGGGGTGAGGAAGGAGAGGAGGAGGAAAAGAAAGAAGAGGAGAAGGAGAAAAAGAAAGAGGAGGAGAAGATCGCAGGGCCGGGCAGGGGCTGCTGGAGTCACGGGGAGGAGGAGAAAGAAGAAGAGGAGGGAAAGAAAGAAGAGGAGAAGGAGAAAAAGAGAAAGAAGAGAAGGAGAAAAAGGAAGAGGAGGAGGAAGAAGAAGAGGAGGAGGAGAAAGAGGAAGAGAGGAAGGAAGAAAGAAGGAGAGGAGGAGAAAAAGGAAGAGGAGGAGGAGAGCGCAGGGCCGGCTGGAGTCACGAGGAGTAGGGAAAGGAAGAAGGGGAGAAGGAGAGAAAGAGGAAGGAGAGGAGGAGGGAAAGAAAGAAAGAAGAGGAGGAGGAGGAAAAGGAAGAGGAGAAAGAAGAGGAGAAGGAGAAAAAGGAAGAGAGAAAGGAAGAAAGGAGAGAAGGAGAAAAAGGAAGAAAGGAAGGAAGAAAGGAGAGGAGAAGGAGGAAAAGGAAGAAAGAAGGAGGGAAGGAGAAAAAGGAGGAGGAGGAAGGCGAGGGGAGGGGAAATCTCACCGGGCTCCGGGCCGGGGCTCCCCCGCTCGCAGCGCCCGCATCCAGTGCCGGGCCGGGAAGCCTCCCGCCCGCGTCGCCATCTTCGCTCTCCTGCCCGGGCCGAGCGGCAACGCGGGGCGGACCGAGCAGGGCGGCCGGGCTGCAGCAGCCAACCCGGGCAGGCGAAGGAGGGACGGGCTCGGCGCCGCCCGCCCTTCTTCCCCGCCCCGCAGCCCGCATGGCAGGAGGACGGACGGCGTGGGGCTTCCTTAGGGCTGAGATTTGCAGCTGGGAGGCGTCTCCTCGCCCAGCTAGGGAGCAGCATCAGGGCGCCGGGGAGAAGGGTGTGCAGGGAGGAGGAGGAGGAGGAGGGGGAGAAGAAGAAGAAGAGGGGAGGGGAAGAGGAAGAGGAGGAGAAGAAGAAGAGGGAGAGGAGGAGGAGGAGGAGGAGAACAAAAGGAGGAGGGGGAGGAGGAAGAGAGAGAGGAGGGGGAGAAGAAGAGAGGAGGAGGAGGAGGAGGAGGAGGAGGAAAAGAACAAAAAGAGGAGGGGGAGGAGAAGAAGAAGAAGAGGGGAGGAGGAGGAGAAGAAGAGAGGAGGAGGAGGAGGAGAAGAAGAGGAGGAGGAGGAGAGGAGGAGGAAGAGGAGAAGAAGAAGAGAGGAGGAGGAGGAGGAGGAGGAGGAGGAGGAGGAGGAGGAGGAGGAGGAGAACAAAAGGAGGTGGGGGAGCAGAAGAAGAAGAAGAGGGGAGGAGGAGGAGAAGAAGAGAGGAGGAGGAAGAGGAGGAGGAAAAGAACAAAAGGAGGAGGAGGAGAAGAGAGGAGGAGGAGGAGGAGGAAAAGAACAAAAGGAGGAAGAGGAGAAGAAGAGGGAGAGGACGAGGAGGAGGAGGAGGAGGAGGAGGAGGAGAGGGGAGAAGAAGAAGAAGAGGGGAGGGGAAGAGGAAGAGGAGAAGAAGAAGAAGAGGGAGAGGAGGAGGAGGAGGAGGAGGAGAGGAAGAAGAAGAGGTGAGGAGGAGGTGAAGAAGAAGAAGGTTAGGTGAAGAAGAAGAAAAGGGGAAATAGGAGAAGGAGGAGAAGAAGGCAATGGGGGAGTGGGAGGAGGAGGAGGAGGAGAAGAGGGGGAGGAGGAGGAGGAGGAGGAGGAGGAGGAGGAGGAGGAGGAGAAGAAGAAGAAGAAGAATCATTGAGGCTCTCTGAGCCTCGGTGGTTTTCTTTCATAACCCAACTAGCTAACATCAGCAGTGCTAAAGGGAGTGGGGTTTGCAGAGAGGAGGAGGAGGAGGAGGCAGCGGCAGGGTCTTGGTGCTCTGAGCTTGGTTGTCTTCTTGCAGGCGTCTCCTTGCCCAACTAGGGAACAGCATCAGGGCGACGGGGAGAAGGGTTTGCAGGGAGGAGGGAGGAGGATTGCGGGGGCCCTGGTGCTCTCTGAGCTTGCAGACGTTTCATTGCCTAACCGGGTAACTTTTTAGGGGCAGAATGATAAAATCAGCAGACAGAAACTGTGGCTGCTCCATCACTGGAGGCTTTGAAAGTTCAACGTCTTTATTGTCGTTGTCCATCATCTATACAAGGACATCGGTTCAGCCTCTACGGGTGCAGGCCACACAAGAATTCAAGACAACACGATGAATAATACAGTATAAAGAGACTGGACAGTTAGTATAAGGTCTGGGGGGGTGGTAAAAGGGAAAAAAGTGAGATATTATAATAATGTATGCAAATGAAGAAATAAAAATAAATATTAATCGAATAAGAAATTGAAATGAGAATAAGGATCATTAGGAAATCGGGGCTGCTCGAATACCACTTTAGATTGAACTGAAAAGGGAAACAACGAAAGAGAGAGGGGAAGGAGCAGAAGAGAGAGAGGAAGGGAGGAGAGAGGAGAGGGAGAGAAAGAAGAAAAGGAAAAGGAGAGGAAGAAGAGGGAGGGGAAGGAGTAGAAGAGAAAGGAAGGGAGGAGAGGAGAGGGAGAGAAAGAAGAAGGGAAAGGAGAGGAAGAAGAGAGGGGAAGGAGTAGAAGAGAGGAAGGGAGAAGAAAGGAGAGGGAGATAAAAGGGAAAAGGAGAGGAAGAAGAGGGAGGGGAAGGAGTAGAGAGAGGAAAGGAGGAGAGGAGAGGGAGAGGAAGAAAGGGAAAAGGAGAGGAAGAAGAGGGAGGGGAAAGGAGTAGAGGAGAAGGCTAGAAGGGGGAAGAAGAGAGGAGTGGGGGAAGAGAAGGGAAAGTAGGAAAGAGAAGGAGAGGAAGAACGAAGGAAGGAGGAGGAGAAACGGGAAGAGAAGGAGAGAAGAAGAAGAAAAGTTGGAAGGTAAAGGGTAAAAGACCAGCCCTGAAAAATAAACATTAAAAAGAAAAGTTAAAAAGAAAAGATGAATGAAACATGATGGAAATGATTGTACATGTAAATGTGTTTATGAAAAATTAAAAAAAAATACTTTTTAAAAAAAAAGTCTGCTTAAGCACGGAGGTTGGACTAGACGACCTCTAAGGTTCCTTCCCATCTTCAAATTGCTAAATGCAATGCTGTAAGCAAGTCGCGCTCCTGAAATTCATGCCATGGCGTGGTTTCCTGAACGGGCCCACCTCGCAGGGTTGACTTGACCCCAGAGGCCATCCAACAATGCAGATGTTTTAAGCCTTTAAATTCAAAACAAAAGCCTGACCAGAGTTTGCAACCCTTCCATAAATTATGCTGGCTACGCACTCCACATACACACTACAGCCAGCCAAGGAAAAGCTGGTTTAGATCTTCAGCCAGGCAGTGCAGGAATGCAGATCAGGTTCCCGGTCTCTGAATGTCTGAATGATCCATGATGATAACCGGCTGGCGCTTAGCAAGGGTATCTGAGGGGCACGGTGGCAGATGTCTCTGGAACGGCAGGCTTGCTGGCTTTCAATGCACATTTTGCAAAATGATGGATGGCAGACTTTTCGACGAGCTGGGGAGATAATTGGATCTTTCCCCTTGACCTGGAGAATGGCTACCCCGTTTCCCCGAAAATAAGCCCAATTGGGCTTTTGAGTGCATGCCCTACAATAAGCCCGCCCTGAAAATATTGAATATTTAAATATTAATATTTAAAAATATTTAAACAGATGTGCAGCCGGTCCCTGCCGTTTCCTCTGGTTTCCTCCGTGTGCCCTGAAAATAAGGCCAAGCGCTTATTTCGGGGTTCAAAAAAATATAAGACAGGCGTCTTATTTTGGGGGGAAACACGATAGTACGGAGATGGTTAACCTTTTTGGTGCGCCTGTGTTTGTGAATGCGTGTGTGCGTGCTGGAACCCCCCAAATGCAATGTGAGCATCTCCTGCGCATGTGCCCTGCCCCTCACATGTGATGCATTCCCCCCTTGCCCATTTCTGGCTTCCAGGTTGGTGCAGGAGGATTTCCAGGCTCAAAATGTCCTCCCCCACCCCGTGCCCCGTTTTGGCTTCTAGGTTAGTAACAGGAGGCCTTCCAGGGCCAAAGCGGGGAGCATGGGGGGGGGACCATTGCACTGCACAACCCCCCAAAATGCAATGCAAGCACCCCTGGGCATGCACCCTGCCCCCCAGCCATGTGTGGCAGGGATCCAAACCAGCTGGCTGGTGGAAGGCACAGATATGTATGCGTGGTGGAGCTGGGCTGGGGAGGCAGCCGGCGTGCCCACGGAGAGGGCTCTGCGTTCCATAGGTTTGCCATCATGGGGCTGGTAATTTAGCAGTCAGTTCTTGGCAGTTAAATTTTTTGGGGGGATGGAGGGCGTGCTGTTAGGTTTGCATAATCTTAGCTTGCTATTTAACCCAGGATCCGGATTCATACATTGCGTAAAACATCAGCCACCGAGGGTCGGGCAGCCTAAAGAGGATCGGTTCACGATGTCTACAATATGCTTAACTTAACCTGCTGAATTTTACCTTTGTAGTTATTGATTAATCCACCACCGTAGATTTCAACGTCGGCAAATAAACAGGCTAGTTCAGGGGTCGGCCACCTGCGGCTCTGGAGCTGCATGTGGCTCTTTCGTCTCTCCGCTGTGACGCCCTGTTGCTCGTCAGCTCCACAATTGATAGGGCTTTCGGTTAGGACAGGTAGAGGAAAAAGGATGCCACGCTAGGAGGAGACTATGAAGTGGGAACCGGGCTTCCGGTTGGCTCCAGAATTGATCGGGGTCTTCCGATTAGGACCTTTGTGGCTCTTTGAGTGTTTAAGGTTGCCGACTCCTGGGTGAATTTGACCCCACATACATTGTTGCAAAGAAAAGGTTAATTCTCCCCAAGCTTTCCTGCGTGATCGTGGTTGCCAAAGCTTTGATTGATTGGCCTAAGCAAAGTGCCCATTTTTTTCTCAATATTATTTAAGGCTACTTCATAGATTCCACCCCCCCCCCCAAGTTAATGAGAGGGAAGAGGCGTAATGGCTTAAAAATGCTGCAAATTAAGTGCTCTTAGCTGAGAACATCTGTTTGTTGTTGCTTTTTGGGGGGTGCATTAAGACCCCTGACCAGATTTGCACCTCAAGCCATAATGAGATTTCTTTTGCTTATCATTTCGTATGTTATTTAAAAGCCAGTATTTTGCATTTTCAGGAGTCCAAAACAAACTGGCAAAGCTCTTTCCAGATGGTGCTGGCTTCAAAGAGCAGATTAAGCCATGGAATGGGGCAGTTTAAAGTTTGGCTTTGTGAACGAGGCAAACCCCCGGGCTGGGGCATTGTAGAGTTGCAACGTTCTGAAGCCAGCTAATTACAGTTCATTTATTCAACTATGTTTAAACATATGAATTCCAGATTAAACCTGGAGCAAAGGGGATGTGGCTAGGAAATGGCTATTGCCTAACTGGTTGGGTTGGCAATATATATAAACCATCAATGCATGTTTGCAGGCAAAATGTAATGTATAGCTTTAAGACTGTAATGCTGAATTGTATCGTACTGTATTCTGATTGGTTAGCTCTGTAGCCAACGTACTTAAGAAGAAGCTTGAATCATAGTTTATTGTTCTTATTACATTATTATTGCTATCTCTGCTCCTCTCTGCCTGTTCTCTCTGCATGATCACTGCTTGATCATTGCTACTTGTTGTTTTCTACTGTTTTATTGATTGTTTTACTGCTGTACTTGTTCCTGTTTGCAACTCCAAAAAGAACTGTTTTATTGCATATGACTACAACAACTGGTAAGAAGACTTTGTTCGTGGAATATTTTTGGATTGACAAATTAACTATCTTTATCTGTGTATGACCTGGATTGTTTATCGGACTTTGCTTTACTTTTTCCTACAAGTAAAAGAATATCACAACTCAGTGTGTCTATATTGACAGTGCTTATTCACAATCACTCTCAGACGTTTCTCATGTGCACATCCTTGCTACTCAAGGATTACTCTGCGCATATTCCTTAACAGTGTTTATTTATACTTCCCAACTGATTAACTGTCTGTGGTTTGATTTTTGTGGTTTTTAATCGTTCCTACGTGCCTTCGCTTTTAATAAGTTGAAACTGAAAATAAATAAAACAATTAAAAACAACAACCCTGTGAGCTTCAATTACCCAACACACACTATCCAGGTTAGTTTTGCACAACTCACTTAACCAAGTTTAGAGAACCTGGCTTGAAGATTTCCCAATCACCATTAAGGGGAAAAGCCAGAGATGGAGAAACCCCGGACTCTGCTGCCCCCTATTGGTTAATTGCATTTTTTTTTGCAGTCCTCGTTTGATTCAGTGGGTCCTTTGGCTTAATTTAACTCAGCCCGTTTATTTAGTTTTACTAAATGTGTGAATGCATAACACGAGTTCATTCTCATAACTTCCCCGTGCACTTTTTTCTCCCTTCTCCATTTCTTGCACTAGAGGGCGCCCAAGGCCGCGCCATCTCTAGCATCTCTTCTTTCCTTTTAAGAGAGCAAGGGGGCGGTCTGCCTCTCTCGCCTCTATGCTCATTGCAAGAGGGAGGGCCGTTCGTGCGGATAGACAAGCCTACCTACCAATCCGTCCCTCATACGTCATTTCGATGAAGGGCTGCGGCGACCTTCCGTTCGCCTCCACCTTTCCGGTTCTTTTAGGAACGCGCTGAGGGTAGTTATTTGCGGGAGAGAGACCCGCCGTAAAAAAACAGGCCGCCGCGTAAAGAGACCTCTAACGCCGCCCTTAAAAAGCCAAAACTGAGCACGGCAAAAATTTCGGAGGGAAGGGCTGAGTCCGGCGGGGGGCGCGCCTTTGTCGCCCCGCAAATGGCGACCGTCGCTCGGCAACCGGAACTGCTACATCGGGGAAACCGACATCGCTAAGGACCGAATGGGGCGGTCGGAACCGCGGCGCCCCGCCTCCGGAGGCGGGCCTATGCCCCTTCCTCCGCCAATGAGAAGCGAGGGGCGAGGAGTGGCAGGTTAGGCTGTGGTGGCCGAGGTGAGAGCAGCGTTTCAGCGCGGGGGGGTGGGGGGTGGGCGGGGGGCGGCGGCGGGGCACCCCGAGGAGAAACCCCCCCTCTGTCCCCGAGAGCCCCCCCTCATTATTGGGGCGGGGGGCCTCCTCCCTACCCCCTTTCCACGCGGGAAGGTCCCTGGACCCCCCCCCTGGGCGAGACCCCCCCTCAATAGAAGCCCCTCCCCCCACAGGCTCCATAAAAGCCCCCCCCAGGCCCTTTGGAGACCCCCCTCCCTCTCTTTTATGGCTGCCTCCCCCTTATAAAGGGACACACATTGACAATAGGAAGCCCCCTCCCCCAATTGCAAGGAGCCTCCCCACCTTGGAGCCCCCACCCCATATATTGATATTGAGAGCTCCCCCCTCCCCCCTTGCCTTCCTGAAGCCCCCACCCCATATATCTCTATATATTGGCATTGAGAGCTTTCCCCCCTTTCCACCTTGAAGCCCCTACCCCATATATTTGTATATTGGCATTGAGAGCTCCCCCCCCCTTTGCCTTCCTGAAGCCCCCACCCCATATATTGATATTGAGAGCTCCCCCCTCCCCCCTTGCCTTCCTGAAGCCCCCACCCCATATATCTATATATATTGGCATTGAGAGCTCCCTCCCCTTTGCCTTCCTGAAGCCCCCACCCCATATATCTATATATATTGGCATTGAGAGCTCCCCCCCCCTTTGCCTTCCTGAAGCCCCCACCCCATATATTGATATTGAGAGCTCCCCCCTCCCCCCTTGCCTTCCTGAAGCCCCCACCCCAAATATCTATATATATTGGCATTGAGAGCTCCCCCCCCCTTTGCCTTCCTGAAGCCCCCACCCCATATATCTCTATATATTGGCCTTGAGAGCTTCCCCCCTCTCTTGCCTTCCAAGGCCCCCACCCCATATATCTCTATATATTGGCATTGAGAGCTTTCCCCCCTTTCCACCTTGAAGCCCCTACCCCATATATTTGTATATTGGCATTGAGAGCTCCCCCCCCTTTGCCTTCCTGAAGCCCCCACCCCATATATTGATATTGAGAGCTCCCCCCTCCCCCCTTGCCTTCCTGAAGCCCCCACCCCATATATCTATATATATTGGCATTGAGAGCTCCCTCCCCTTTGCCTTCCTGAAGCCCCCACCCCATATATCTATATATATTGGCATTGAGAGCTCCCCCCCCTTTGCCTTCCTGAAGCCCCCACCCCATATATTGATATTGAGAGCTCCCCCCTCCCCCCTTGCCTTCCTGAAGCCCCCACCCCATATATCTATATATATTGGCATTGAGAGCTCCCTCCCCTTTGCCTTCCTGAAGCCCCCACCCCATATATCTATATATATTGGCATTGAGAGCTCCCTCCCCTTTGCCTTCCTGAAGCCCCCACCCCATATATCTATATATATTGGCATTGAGAGCTCCCCCCCCTTTGCCTTCCTGAAGCCCCCACCCCATATATTGATATTGAGAGCTCCCCCCTCCCCCCTTGCCTTCCTGAAGCCCCCACCCCAAATATCTATATATATTGGCATTGAGAGCTCCCCCCCCCTTTGCCTTCCTGAAGCCCCCACCCCATATATCTCTATATATTGGCCTTGAGAGCTTCCCCCCTCTCTTGCCTTCCAAGGCCCCCACCCCATATATCTCTATATATTGGCATTGAGAGCTTTCCCCCCCTTTCCACCTTGAAGCCCCTACCCCATATATTTGTATATTGGCATTGAGAGCTCCCCCCCCTTTGCCTTCCTGAAGCCCCCACCCCATATATTGATATTGAGAGCTCCCCCCTCCCCCCTTGCCTTCCTGAAGCCCCCACCCCATATATCTATATATATTGGCATTGAGAGCTCCCTCCCCTTTGCCTTCCTGAAGCCCCCACCCCATATATCTATATATATTGGCATTGAGAGCTCCCCCCCCTTTGCCTTCCTGAAGCCCCCACCCCATATATTGATATTGAGAGCTCCCCCCTCCCCCCTTGCCTTCCTGAAGCCCCCACCCCAAATATCTATATATATTGGCATTGAGAGCTCCCCCCCCCTTTGCCTTCCTGAAGCCCCCACCCCATATATCTCTATATATTGGCCTTGAGAGCTTCCCCCCTCTCTTGCCTTCCAAAGCCCCCACCCTCAATATCACATTGATATTGAGAGCTCCCCCTCCCCCATTGCCTTCCAAAGCCCCCACCCCATATATCTCTATATATTGGCATTGAGAGCTTCCCCCCTCCCTTGCCTTCCTGAAGCCCCCACCCCATATATCTCTATATATTGGCATTGAGAGCTTCCCCCCTCTCTTGCCTTCCAAAGCCCCCATCCCATATATTGATATTGAGAGCTCCCCCCTCCCCCCTTGCCTTCCAAAGCCCCCACCCCATATATCTCTATATAATGGCATTGAGAACTTTCCCCTCTTGCCACCTTGAAGCCCCTACCCCATATATTTGTATATTGCCATTGAGAGCTTCCTCCCCACTCCCAATAAGTCTCGGGAAGACAGGATTTGGAGTCTCTGGAAGCCTCCAGGCCCTTTATTCCCCCCCTCCAAAATTAAATTCAATAAGCCCCCCACCACCACCACTTTTAAACAGTGTCCTTTTTCTTGCTTGGATCTTTTTCCCCCCCTCCTCTCTTATTTCTCTCTCATCATCTAGAGAAAAAAAAAGCCAAATTGCAAAATTGATCATATCTCCTTTCCCCCCATTTTGTTCTCCTTCTTGGTTTTCTGGCTGGGGGTGGGGTGGGTGTCCCAATGGGATGGTGGCTTGGGAAGTGATGCTAATTAATCTAGGCTTGTTCCCCCTGGAGGTGGCTTGAAAGCTTCCCAGGTCTTGTAAATCAATCAGGGTTGTAAATCAATTCAAGGTTGACTCAGCCTTCCATCCTTTCCAAGGTGGGTAAATTGAGGACCCAGTTTGTGGGGGCAATAAGCTGACTTTGTATAAAAATATACAAAAGTATGAAGGCTGTTGCTTAACGCATTGTAAGCTGCCCTGAGTCTTCGGAGAAGGGCGGCATATAAATCTAATTTTAAAAAATAAATAAATCCATGTTCTTTCCTTTTATTAACCTGACTTCTCTTTTTCACCAGGTCCCTTCGGCTCTGGATTTCCCTCCCTGCTTCCCAGGAATCTTTCTCAGAGGGCAGCTTTTTGCCCTCCCACCCAAAATATAGAGGATAGAAAGCCTTTGAAAAGGAGCCCATCTCCTCACCTAGCTCAAAATTGGATCGATTCTCAGATTTTTAGACGCTCTCTTTCCCAAATAAATTTGGGGGTGGGTGGGTGGGCGCTGTTCCCTTTTCCTCCTGTGCCAAACTTGCCCATCGGCAGGCATCTGAATTATGCCAGTCCAGTAACACCCCCCACTCCATCAGTTAATCCCAATTTGCTTTCCAGTATATTTTTTTCCTTTAGAAGTTTGCAAGGCTGAGCAGAAAAGAATGCAGGAAGGTTCCTATCAAAACCCCATAGAGCCTTTCTAAGGTTTTGCAATTTAGGGTGCCGCCCCGCTTTGAACAGGGGTGCGCATTTCCTTTTTTCTTCCTCCTTTTTTTCCCCCCCGACTCCCATCGGCGAGGAGAACCAGAGGCGGATAAAAGAATCGCATCTTGGAAACATGTTAAAGGGGGCGAGTTTGACCCCTCCTCATTTTTTTCTCATAGAAAAACTCCGGACAAGCTGGCTGGTTCTTTCGAATTGCTTGTGTTTGATCCACCCGCGTGGCATCTAAATTGTGGGTCGTGTGGCTCCTAGTTCCCCTTTCCTGCTTCCCCCCCCTCCCCCTCTTTGGACCTTCCCCCAGAGAAGGGACCCCCTTGGAATAGAGTGAAGCCTTAGGGGATTCGCCATGGCTGGGGCCATCGCCTCGCGCATGAGTTTCAGCTCTCTGAAAAGGAAACAGCCCAAAACCTTCACCGTTCGGATTATTACCATGGATGCCGAAATGGAATTCAACTGCGAGGTAAATACCTTGGTTGTGGTTTTAAAAGTGGTGGGACACACAAAAAAATTGGATGGATTTAGTGCGATACAAAGGACTCCTTCACTTATCCTTACCTGAAAATAAGACTCGACCGAAAAATAAACCCTAGCATGATTTTTCAGGATGCTCCTAATATAAGCCCTACCCCTCAAAGTAAGAACCAGTTAAGATTATCAGCCAGATGGATGCATTTAGTACCGTATTCCCCCCCCAAAAATAAGACCTAACCAGAAAATACGGCCTAATGCGTCTTTTGGAGCAAAAATTAATATAAGACCCGGTCTTATTTTCAGGGAAACGCGGTGCAACAGTTTGAGTAAGCAACTGTTCCAAGAACGGCACCGAAAAAAAGGGACTTACAATTTTTCACACTTAACAAAGATTGCCGCATTCCCCACACTCACGTGATCAAAATTCAGGGCTTGGCAACTGGCATGTACTTAATGTCAGTTGCGGTGTCCTGGCGGTGGGGGTGGGGTCATGTGATTTCCTCTTTTGCGACCTTCCGACGAGCAGATTCATTTTACGTCCGTGCGACTGACTTAAAACAACGGCAATGATTCACTTAACAACGGTGGCAAGAAAGATCGTAAAACGAGGCAGAACTCGCTTAACAAATGTCTCGGTTAGCAGCAGAGGCTCAGTTGTGGCCGTAAGTCGAGGACTAGCTGTGCCACTCTTTGCTTTCTGGTTGTTATGGTTCTTCTTTCCTGAGTCAGCTGGATGTGGAGACTGGATCTGGCATTTTTCATCCATCCGCACGAACCTGGGATAGGCAGCTGTGGATGTTTGATGGGGTTACGGATATTGTTGCAGGATGTGAATAAACTCTTGCGAGGAAAGCTGCCTTTCGCAATTGAATGATGGGGATTTTGGTCAATGCCGATATTGTTCAAGTAGCGCTCCAGATGTTTAGGGATGGTACCCTAGGTAAAAACGATGTGGAGACTCTGGAAAGAGTGCAGAGAAGAGCAAGAAAGAGGATGAGGGGACTGGAGGCTAAAACATAGGAAGAACGGTTGCAGGAACTGGGGATGTCTAGTTTGATGAAGAGAAGGACTAGTGGAGACATGATAGCAGTCTTCCAATATCTCAGGGGCTGCCCCAAAAAAGAGGGAGTCAAGCTCTTCTCCAATTCTGAGGGTAGGACAAGAAGCAACAGAAACTCATCAAGGAGAGAAGCAACTTAGAACTAAGGAGAAATTTCCTGACAGTGAGAACAATCAATGAGTGGAACGACTTGCTTGCAAAAGTTGTGAATGCTCCAACACTGGAAGTTTTTAAGAAGAGGTTGGACAACCATTTGAAGTGGTGTAGGGTTTCCTGCCTAAAAAGGGGGTTGGACTAGAAGACCTCCAAGGTCCCTTCCAACATTGTGATTCTATTCTATTCTATTCTATTCTATTCTATTCTATTCTATTCTATTCTATTCTATTCTATTCTATTCTATTCTATTCTATTCTATTCTATTCTATTCCATTCCATTCCATTCCATTCCATTCCATTCCATTCCATAATCTCTTCTCTTCTCTTCTCTTCTCTTCTCTTCTCTTCTCTTCTCTTCTCTTCTCTTCTCTTCTCTTCTCTTCTCTTCTCTTCTCTTCTCCATCCCCATCCCCATCCCCATCCCCATCCCCATCCCCATCCCCATCCCCATCCCCATCGGTATTTCCTTTGCTTTCCGTCAGCCAGGTGTTTAGACTGTTTTTGATATTTTTATTCACCTGTCAAGTCCTTCCCAAGGATCCGGGATAGGTAGCTGGGAATGTTTGACGGTGTTAGAGGCATCATCGCATTATGATTATTATTGTTGCTGTTGTTGTTATCGAATTGATTTGCTGCCCACCTTGCATATCCGAAGGAGAGCTACGGTAACAATATCCTTGTTATCGGTTAACCAGATTCTGTAAACGAATCGAGCTCAGTAACAATCTTATATATAATCCTGATATAGAAGTGTCTTGGAATACACCACGTTGCAACCTTAAATCCCAACATTGCATAAGCACCCTAGTTTTTTTACCTTTTCCCACCTTGGTTTCATTTTCTGGTCTACCCTAACCCTTTTTCTACGCTATTAGCAGATTGTGAGTCCAAGTATTTTAGCCACACTTGTGTATCTCCACGGAACAAGCCCAGTGGTTTTGTTTTGGTGCCTTAAATGCTTTTACAGTATCTCCTTGGTGGATTGAGCAGAAATGGCTTTTAATTAAAAAGTCATTATCGGGTTGTCATGCAGCATAAGAAAATAAAAAATAGTTTTTCACGCCTTCCGTGCGCGGCCCAGATAAGTCGTTCTTTATCTATCTATTTTGACATCTCTTTGTCGCAGAATGAAATGGGAGGGAGTAATATAAATGTTTTATTTGCTTGCTTCTCAGCGGCCGCCTGGCAGAGGGAAGGGGATCAGGGTATGTAATTATCTGCTGCCAACTCTGCATTGGCGACAGGAAGGGCATCCGGCCAGTAAATACTCAGCTCCTCCCCCCCAATGTAAGGGACTGCAGGGTCATTAAAAGACTAATAATAATAATAATAATAATAATAATAATTGCTTAGGAGTTGCTTTTCCTTAAATTGTAAAATAGGGATGTCCAACTTGGACCACTTTTAAAGACCTGTGGACTTCAATTCCCAGAATTCACAACTTAACACTGGCTGGGGAATTCTGGGAATTGATGGGGAAATCCAAATTCACTTCACAACCACTGGGTTACTAATTTAACTAATGCAACGATTCGCTTAACCACGGTGGCAAGAAAAGTCGTAAAACGGGGGGCAAGCTTGCTTAAGAATCACTGCCCTTAGCGACATCAATTTTTGAGCTCAATTGTGGTCATTACTCGAGGACTTCAGTTTCAGGGTGTCTTCGCTGTCCTTCAGATATTCCTCCAATGCCACCACCTTCTACTCCTTCTCCTTCTCCTCCTCCTTCCTCTTCCTCTTCTCCTTCCTTCTCCTCCTCTTCTCCTTCTCCTCCTTCCTCCTCCTCCTTCTCCTTCTTCTCCTCCTCCTCTTCTCCTTCTCCGTCTCCTTCTCCTTCTCCTCCTCCTCCTTCTCCGTCTCCGTCTCTGTCTCCTTCTCCTCTTTCCTCCTCCTTCTCCTCCTCCTCCTCTTTTCCTTCTCCTTCTCCTTCTCCTTCTCCTTCTCCTTCTCCTTCTCCTTCTCCTTCTCCTTCTCCTCCGTCTCCGTCTCCGTCTCTGTCTCTGTCTCCTCCTCCTCTTTCCTCCTCCTTCTCCTCCTCCTCCTCTTTTCCTTCTCCTCTTCTCCTTCTCCTTCTCCTTCTCCTCTTCTCCTTCTCCTTCTCCTTCTCCTCTTCCCCTTCTCCTCCTCTTTCTCCTTCTCCTCCTTCTCTCCTCCTTCTCCTTCTCCTCCTCCTCCTCCTTCTCCTCCTTCTCTTCTCCTTCTCCTTCTCCTTCTCCTTCTCCTTCTCCTTCTCCTCCTTCTCTTCTCCTTCTCCTTCTCCTCCTCCTCCTCCTCCTCCTTCTCCTCCTCCCTGTTCTATTTGCAATATTCCTCGCCCACCCATTTTCCTTGGTAAATACAGTCTGTCAACATCTCTGCCTGGATGAACGGCATGATTCATTGTCATTATTTGTCTGATTTTTTTTTTCTTTAATGCAAAGTTTTCAGATCTGCCTTGCATCCAGTCCACTATTCTAGCAGTGAGTCTTAACAACCGGATTTTGCTCAGATTTTAATTGCCTTGATGCTATTTCCCCCAGAAAGTTGGGGCTTTTAAGATCTTCACTTTGGAGATGTATACATCCACCTCTAACCACTCTTCTTAACTTTGGGCGTGCTTCCTAATGATTATTTATCACCTTTTATAAGAATTCACAAGTGTTAGTCTTTAATCCTTTGCAAGGGCTTTAAAAGCTAATCATATTATCCTGCTAGATGAATGAAGAGGATGAGATTAAGAAGTGTAGATTCTCAGGAAATGAATCTGCAGGAGAAGGAAAGCTCCTTTGCAATATTTAACAGCCCACTTGGCTATCAGCAACCAGAGATATGAATTATTCATTCATCCTAGGTTTCTTTTCAGCTTGCTGATTTCCTTGTGTTTTTATTGTCATTTCTTTGACTGTTCTGAGCTGTCCAGAGCTGCAGAGAATTGTGTGACATCTACCTTTAATAAATTATTTCGGAGTGAATCAGATTTAAGAGTTGGAAGAGACTTTGGAGGTCGTCTAGTCCAGAAGTCACCAAACTTTCAGGACCACTAAATTCATAATTTTAAATCCCGCAGATGACTTATATGATATACCTAATGACCAGCTGGGTGGGAGTGGCTAGGTGGTCATGTGACTGGGTAGGTGTGGCCAACTCGACTGTCATTCACATTGAGGGGTGCCTCGCTGGCCTCTACTTGCCCCTCCCCTCCCAGCCACTCCTCGCCTGCCCGCCTGGGCTCCTTACGGCCCCCACAGGAAGCAGTGGTTGGAGCTAAGCACCCACCACGAGAAAGAGTTGGCAAAACAGCTCAGCTCAAATGGGATCTGACCGAGAAGGAGGCTCAGCAGAAGCACCTCACTGAGGACTAGGAGCATAGGCTTTCCAAGCAGCGGTCCAAGATTATGACTATATATCACCCATGCTCCGTATTATCCCCCCTCCCAGGGGTGAGCTTCAAAAATTTTAGCAAGGGGTTCAGTGCCTGATTAGGTAGCCTAGTTGGCCTCCTGCACTGGGCTTTTGCCCTCCCTGGGCTCTGGAGGCTTTCCTTGAGCCTCCAGGATGGTGAAAACGGCCTCCCCAGGCTCTGGAGGGTTTTCTTGAGCCTCCCCAGGCTCTGGAGGCCCTCTGGAGGCTGGAAATGAGCCTGGCCTTCCTGAACTTCTGATAGGCCCTTTTTCGCCCTCTGTGCGCCCTGCACTTACCTGCATCCAAAATGGGCCACATGGGAGACTCCTGGGATTGGCGGGGCAGGGTGGGTGGAGCCAGCCAGGAGTGGGATTTGGGGGGGGGAGATTCTCCAAACTGCACAGAAACTTAGCTAGAGGTTCTCCTGAACCCCTGCGAACCCCTAGCAGCCCCCCCACCTCCAGTTTCCCACCATACGAAATGTGGCAGGCCAAAGACAATTGTCAGGCCTGACAATCTCCTGCAAAAGGAGCCTGTGTAGCGTAGGGGGCTAATGCCTCCTACTAAAGGCAGCAATTAACATCCAGCTGCCTGTAATTCTGTGAGTTCAATCCTAGCCAGGCTCAAGGTTGACTCAGCCTTCCATCCTTTCTAAGGTGGGTCAATTGAGGACCCAGTTTGTGGGGGCAATAAGCTGACTTTGTATAAATATACAAAACTATGAAGGCTATTGCTTAACCCATTGTAAGCCGCCCTGAGTCTCCGGAGAAGGGCGGCATATAAATAAAAATAAAATAAATAAATAAATAAAAAGTCGTAACAAACTGTGAAAAGCGGTCGTTAAGTCACATTTCTCAGCGGCCGTTGTAACTGAACCTTAAACACACCGTCACCCTCATCAGTGTTTGTCCTCGGCTCTTCAAAAAAACAACCCCCCCCCCCAAAAAAACCTCACCAATTAGAACACAGTTTAGTACAGGCTGTTCTTTCGGGCGAGTCTTTCTCTTCTTTTGCATTTGATCTCCTGGTCTTCCTCCCTGTGATCATTTCCAGGGCTCCATAATTGTAATTGCCAGAGGAGCAATTACGACACGGCTTTGCAGGAAGGACACTGCGCCCATATAGATTGGCATGTTCCCGCGCCTGCCAATTGCAAATCAGGCCTGTCGCAGGTTAATAAATAATGCACACCCTCTTAATAGATTCCCCCCCCCCTCCCACCACCCTTCCAATCACGGATCTGCCAATAACCCGAGTCAAAGCTTCCCTCCTCCTTCTCCCCCCCCCCCCCCCCGCCCCCCACAAATTTCTTTCCACCCCGGCTTTTAAGTACCGGTTTACTTAAAAACATTTACACGCCGATAAATTACGAGAGAGCCGGTTGCATTTAGCAAAGATCGTAAATCCCATAATACCTGCAAAAATATTAGCCGCTGCATCACTTAGCCTCCCTCTAATCAGGGAATTTGTTCACGTATCCTTCCGGGACTTGCAAATATAGCTAACAAGCCATGTTAAGATAAGGCTAATGGAATATGACAAGGCTACCCGTTAAAAGAACATTTGTATTCCTGCCAGGAGTCCTCTGGGGACCGTCCAGTTAAAGAGGAGCCACCAGGGGAGGGGGGGAACTCGCCTTGTGCCCCCTAGAATAGCGACGACCCCCAACCTTCGGGGCACCAGGGACCGGTTTTGTGAAGAGTGGATTTTCCGCAGACTGAAGTGGTGCAGTTTTGCGTGCTGCCTGCATCCCGCGGATGGGGCCTTCTTTGTTTGTGCAGCCAGTTTCTGGCATGCTGCGGCCCAGTGCCGGCACACAGCCCAAGGGTTGGGGACCCCTTATGTAGAACATCTTACAGTCTTGCTGTTCAATTAGAGGGTCTTCCTCTTCTTTTTTCTTTTAACGACCCCATAATCCCTTCCGGGTAGAGTCTAGGCAACTGCATGGATCAAGCAGAGTCTTTTTAATGGCCAGATGCCCTTCCTATTGCCAGAGCGGAGTTTTGTTCAGCAGATATATTCTCATTGTGCCCAGAGAGAGAGAAATATCTGCCTCTACCTAGGATCGAACTCACAGCCTCCTGATTGTGAGGCGAGAGCTCCACCTCTAGGCCACCGCGCCACTCCATGATGGGTCTTCCTCTAAGGCAGTATATTTCCTCTAAGGCAGTATATTGTAGCATCAAGAAGGTGTGACCTTCCCTCAATCCATTTTTCTTTATTAGATCTGGAGCCTTGCATTTTAATTCCTGTTTCCTACTGTAATTTTTTTTTCCCTTCACTGGCAAGTGTTCTCCCTCTACCAAGAATGATGGTAAGCAGGCAGGCTTAATCGTGGACCGATTCCATCACTGACCACGGGTTGGGGGTCTTCGCTGGTCCTGAGCCCATCAAATGCAGGAAGCTCAGCCCATCTTCATTAAGTCCCTTGCCCCCGTTATCCCGTCCTCAATCCGTTCAGGGTTGAGACAAGACACAAAATCAATATGTGGATCTCAATGTGATTTATAATCACCGCTCCTACCTTACATTGAGAAAAGGAGCCTAACCGTTGTTGTTATTGTCTATGTCAATTTGTACTTTTATCGTATCAGTGGCTTGGATTTTTCTGGGTAGGTCCCAATGGCAGGGAAAAAAAACAACAACCCAGGAATTAAAGAAGGACTAAAGTCATTTATCCCACTTTAAAAAGTCCAGAGGGAGAAGGAAGGTCTAATCCCTCGGTAGACCCACAGATAGTCAGTTGCCTGGAACTACCGTATTTTTCGGAGTATAAGACGCACCTACCTTTTTTGGTGAGGAAAAGAAGAAAAAGAAATCTCCCTCTGCCTCTGAGCAATTTTGCCTCGTTGCAGCAAACAGCAGTCTACTTTACTTTCATTTTCGTTTTCAGCATAGCTTGATTAGCACAAGGGGGAAAACATCTACTCTGGCAATTTACCTCTTTGCAGCAAGCAGCAGAGCCCTGCGCAAAACAGCTGAGAGCAAATCAGCTGAGAGTCGGGAGGCTGATTCAATCAACTTGTGCTAATTAGGCTGTGCTGAAGCTGAAAGGAGCTGTTTCTTCTTCCTGTTAGCTTGCAAGGAGGTAAACTGCTGTGAGGCAGAGGCGAAAAGGTGGGGGGCCAATGGGTGGGCGGGGCTACATCTGGTGTATAAGACGCACCTAAATTTTCACCCCCTTTTATGGGGAAAAAGGTGTGTCTTATACTCAGAAAAATACGGTATATTAAACGTTAAATTTCTTTCTTGGGGCTGGATTAGGGGTGAAATGCTACCGGTTTGCAGCGATTCGGGCGAACCGATAGTAAAGAAATGCTACCAGTTTGTCCGACGTCGGTTTTTCTGACGATCAGCTGTGTCGCGCGATTTATATTCGCTAGAAAGCAGGAAATCCTGCTTCCTAGTGAATCTAGCTGTTTTTCCGGTTTCCGCCGATCCCGCGTGCGCGAAAACCAGCTGGCTGTAACGTGGAATACGCGCCAGAACCCGGAACAGCAACGGGCGACGGCTGGCGTGTCCTGAGAGTTGTCTCTGCCTGCCACTTCCGTCACACATGCGATAAGTTCCCCATTACGGGTATAGGATCTCTTGCTCGAGGGGGTTGGACTAGAAGACCTCCAAGATCTCTTCCGGCTCTACGCTGATCGACAGCTGCCTTTGAAAGCCGTCTTCGAAAACCCTCTTGCCATTTGAAGCAAACACCCAACGGCTTTCCCTGATTTTTTTTTTCTTTCTTTCTTTCTTTCTTCCTCCTCCCCTCTCTCCGTTCCCGAGAACTGCAGCATTTTAATGTTTTTTTTCCCCCGAACTTCATTAGAGACTTTGCACCAGGTTACATAAGGCTGCACTTCATTTGCAGTCTGTGGCTGGGCTCTGAATTCCAGAGAGGGAGGGAGGGAAGGAGGTGGGGGGGGGGCTCTTCCCCTCCCTGTCCTTCTTCCTAGCAAAAGCACACAGCCGGAGTTTGAAAACACCCAATTCCTCTGGGCATCGGGGTCTTTATCTGTGGCTGCAAAGGCTTTTTCCTCTGCCTGCGTTTCCTGCGAGCATCCTTTTAGCAAAGGATGAACTATCGGCGGCCTGCCTCTTATCCTTCCCTGCCTCTTCGTTTTGTCAATTTTTAGAGCGGTGACAGTCAAGAGATTGGGAAGGAGGGGGGGAGAAAAACCACTGCCAAAACCCTGCAGAGGTGCGAGGAGTTAACTTAATAAAAACCAAGCCTCCTTTGATGAATGGGAATCCAAATATCCCTATGCTTTCTTGCCATTTTATTTATTTATTTATTTATTTATTTATTTATTTATTTATTTATTTATTTATTTATTTATTTATTTATTTATTTATTTATTTATTTATTTATTTATTTATTTATTTATTTATTTATTTTTGTGATTTATATGCCGCTCTTCTCCCGAAGGGTTCAGGGCGGCTCACAAGATAAAAAAAAAAAAACAACAATAACAACTAAAATGTAAAGTTTCTTTTTTTAAAAAAAAATGATTTATATGCCGCCCTTCTCCGGAGACTCAGGGCGGCTTACAATGCGTTAAGCAATAGCCTTCATACTTTTGTATATTTTTAAACAAAGTCAGCTTATTGCCCCCACAATCTGGGTCCTCATTTTACCTACCTTCGAAAGGATGGAAGGCTGAGTCAACCTTGAGCCTGGCGAGATTCGCACTTACAGTCATTGCAGGCAGCTGGTGTTAATCACAATGCGTTGACTCTGCTGAGCTACCAGGCTTTAAATTAAAACCCAATTTAAAATTAATTAAAATTATTACAGTGCGAAACCCCCTCAACAGGGTCAGTCCATTTGACGAAAGAGCCATGTCTTCAGCTTGCGGCGAAAGGAGAGGAAGTCGGGAGCTGTCCTAAGCTCGGTGGGCAAAACCGTTCCAGAGGGCCGGCGCTCCACAGAGAACGCTCTCCCCCTGGGGATCGCCAGCCGACATTGTTTGGCTGACGGCACCCTGAGGAGGCCCGCTCTGTGAGAGCGCACAGGACGATGGGAGGAGGGCAGGAGATGGTCCTGCCAGTACGGGCCTAAGCCATGTAGGGCTTTATAGGTGAGCACCAGCACCTTGAAACGAACCACCGGCAGCCCGTGCAGCTCGCGCAGGAGAGGTGTTACACGGGAGTAACGAGAGGCTCCCGTAACAACCCGCGCGGCCGCATTCTGGACTATCTGAAGTGTCTGGACAAGGGCAGCCCCATGTAGAGGGCGCTGCAGTAATCCAACCCAAACATGAGGAATGAAATGAAGCCGTTTGCCAAAAAAAAAAAAAAAAAAAACCCAACCAGGAAGTGTTTGCATCTGCCATGCTGATGAGATTCACCCCCAGTGGCCTTAATTGTGGTTTATTTAGCTGCGATTTATTATTTATTCCCCTTTCCTCTTTCTCTTCCTCTTTCCCTTCCCCTTCCTCTTCCTTTCCTCCTCCTCCTTTTCCGGAGACTTTTTTATATTTTTATGGATTCGATTGGGTTCATTTGCTGTCCATCTCGACTCTGGGCAACCTGTACTCTTTAGCCTTGTGTCTTCTTTTTGCATGAGAGTGGGTGGGTGGAAGGTGGGCCTGAGGAAAAACAGAGTGTGTGCTTGGGGGGGGTGTCGGGAGACATGAGACTGGAACGGTCTCTTTGCCATTGTGGAGCCAGAACTCATCGCAAGGGGGCGGTATGTGATCACAACTGCCCAGCATTGAATAACACCGAAGCACAACAGGTTTTTAAATCACCTTTCGGGATGAATATTGATGCTCTGCAGGTGATCCTGTTGAAGAGGTGGTGGGGTGGGGGGAACTGTGCTGCCCAAGCTGAGGAATCTCGCCTGGTTTCCAAGCGCTTGGACTCCTGCATTTTCTTCTCTGTTTCCATGCAATTATATCCCCCCTTCCCATCCTTCCCCAAGCAAAGAATGCCCCCTCCCACATGTTGGGGTAGACCAGGTGTCTCGATAGAAAAACACTTAATCTTTCCCCTGACTCAAACTGACGAAGGGAGGAGAACTTGTGGCTCAGAAGGTTAATTCAACTGCCTAACATGCAGGAAGCCCAAGTGTGAATCAGAGTAAGGGTATGGCTAGCTGATGAAAGCTAAAAAGCTTGAAATAGATCTATACTGGTCTCCCTTTATTTCTTTATCAGCAAAATATAAATTTGGTATAAAATGGTTTGTCGTGAATGCGACTGCTTGAGGGCTCCTGGATTGGAGCTGAAAGGCGAAAGAGAGCAGAATGCCCCCTCTCATATGTTGGGATAGACCAGGTGTCTTGATAGAAAAACACTTTATGTATATATAAAGTACCTTTACAGGGAGGATACATGAGATGATGGTGTGGCTAACTGATGAAGGTTTATAAACCTGAAATAGATCTATCTTAGTCTCCCAATGGGCAGCAGAGGGACAGCTGGCTGCCAGAAAAAAAGCCTAGAAACTAGTGGATCTTCTAACTTTCTAACGTTGTTTCCTGGTGCAGGTGAAATGGAAAGGAAAGGACCTCTTCGACCTGGTGTGTCGGACATTGGGACTCCGTGAAACGTGGTTCTTTGGGCTGCAGTACATGATTAAAGACACGATAGCCTGGCTGAAAACCGACAAGAAGGTAAGGGATTTCAAATGCACGAACGTCTAGAATGGGTTTCCAACCTGGGGAAGACTTACGGACTTCAACTCCAGGATTACACAGCCAGCACAGGGGATAGATAGATAGATAGATAGATAAAATAGAATGGACAATAGTTGGATATTAGATGCTAGATTAATAATATAGATAGATACTGGTAGGTAGGTAGGTAGGTAGGTAGGTAGGTAGGTAGGTAGATAGATAGATAGATAGATAGATAGATGATAGATAGATAGATAGATAGATAGATAGATAGATAGATAGATAGATAGATAGATAGATAGATAGATGATAGATACAGTGGGGTAAAAAAGTATTTAGTCAGCCACCAATTGTGCAATTTCTCCCGCTTAAAAAGAAGAGAGAGGCCTGTAATTGACATCTTAGGTAGACCTCAACTATGAGAGACCAAATGAGAAAACAAATCCAGACAATCACATTGACTGATTTGGAAAGAATTTTTTTTTTTAAAAAAATACAGCCTATCTAATTTTAAGAATTTACCAATTTCCCCACCTCAAAACTTGTACCGAGAATTGTACCGTCAGTTTTTAACCTACCCTAATCACAAAAGTCTTCTCCAAGGGTTGGTTTGGGCAGCTTACAAGCGAATGCATGATTCGCACCTTAGACTGTTTTCGAGCAGCCGAAATTGGGTGACCTTTGATCCATGATGCACTCCTATTAGGATAATGTTCTCAGTGTCACTTCCTTTAATTGGACACGTCTGCACAGACTAATGAGACTCTCCAGCGTACTGCTGGAACATCTGCTGAAGATGACAATGGGCTTCCGTGGTCACTACGAGCATCTTGTGGCTTTCTCGTCCAGCTGCCGTTCCCTAATTAATCAGGATCTTGTGTTTTTGGGAGCATCTGAAAATAACCGGCTTTAACTCTTATGCAAAGAAAACATTGCAATAGTTGCCCGGACTGTTTTTGATCGAGGCGGGTCGGGTGAATTTTATTTACAAAGAAATAAAAGGAGACTAGTATAGATCTATTTCAAGCTATTTAACTCTCATCAGCTAGCCATACCCTTCTGGGATTCGAATCTGGGCCAATATAACACAAAATAGTTTGTCGTGAAAGCGACTGCCTGAGGGCTCCTGGATTGGGGCTGAAAGGCATATTTGGATAGACCAGGTTGCTTTGATAGAAAATACATTTGTCAAATGTGTAAGATAACAGGTATAAATATAAACGTGGACACGAACACAGGAAATGAGTACAAATAAATGGGGACAGTAGGACAGGGATGATAGGCACGATGGTGCGCTTATGCACGCCCCCTTTACGGACCTCTTAGGAATGGGGTGAGGTCCACGGTAGACAGTTTAAGGTTGAAGCTGTCGGGGTTTGAGGATGTAACCACGGAGTCAGGTGTTGAACACTCTGTTGCTGAAGTCGTATTTTCTGCAATCGAGTTTGGAGCGGCATACCTCGAGTTTGTGTCTATTGTGTGCCCGTGTGTTATTGCGGTTGAAGCTGAAGTAGTCATTGACAGATAGGACGTTGTAGCAGACAATTTTGTGTACTACGCTTAGGTCAGACCGTAGGCGGCGTAGTTCTGGGTTTTCCAATCCCAACATTTCGAGCCTGGTTGGCATAAGGGATTCTGTTGTGAGCAGAGGAGTGGAGGACTCTTCTCGTGAAGTACCTCTGGACTCGCTCCATTGTGTTAATGTCCGATGTACAGTGTGGATTCCAGGCAGACGAGCTGTATTCGAGAATTGGTCCGGCAAAGGTTTTGTATGCCCTAATTTGCAGTACAGTGTTACCGGATAAGAAGCTTCGCAAAATTAGGTTAACAACTCTTAATGCCTTTTTGGCAATGCTGCTCCAGTGAGCTCTGGGGCTTAGATCGTTTGAGATGAGTACTCCAAGGTCCTTGACAGAGTGAGGGTCCTCTACGAGGTTGTATCCACCCAGCTTGTATTTGGTGTTCTGATTTTTGTTGCCAATGTGTAAGACAGAGCGTTTGTTGGTTGAGATTTGGAGTTGCCAATTGTTCAACCATAGAACCGGCTGCTCGCTCACAGCGACCCTAAGCAGCTTACGAACCATCAAGACATAGTACAGGTCAAGTCCTCGATTTACAACCACCATCGAGCCCCCACATTTCTGTCGCTTAAGCAAGGCAGTTGTTGAGTTTTGCCCCATCTTACAACTGTCCTTGCTGCAGGTGTTAAGTGAGTCATGGCGGTTGATAAGAGATTAATCAGATTGTTAAGCAAATCTGGCTTCTCTGTTGACTTTGCTCGTCAGAAGGTCGCAAAAAAGGGGATCACGTGATTCCCGGGGATCCCCGCGACCGTCATAAATACAAGTCAGCTGCCAAGCCTCTCTGTTTTGATCACGTGATTGTGGGGAATGCTGCAGCGTGAAAAAAAACGGGCGTAAGTCACTTTTTACAGTGCCGTTGTGGTTTTGAACGGTCACTAAACGGATTGACGTACTCCGAGGACTACCCGTATAAAAACCTTCATGGCACCTGTGCACAAACTTCAGCGCCTCTTAACTTTTCATTTTTTTAAACCATTTCCCCAGGGAGCCTGTTTTCTCTTTCTCCTGGAAAAGCATTCAAATTACATTTTGCTGATGGGTGTGATGTTGATGTACAGAAAACAACACAACGTTGACTCGGTTTTAAAACATTTCGAAAATGCCAGATTGCTTGTAAGCGAGCAGGCCCGTTCTTGTACACCAGGATCTTGCGTTGATTGCTGAGGTTTTATTGGGTTTTTTTTTCTTCCTGATGGGTATTGATCCATAGAGAGAGGTAGAACATGACTTCCAAATCCTTGACTCCGCTTTGATGACTTTCCACTCCTGGGTAGCAGACAGATGAGGAGTTGATTTTCCAGGGTACATGAATCACTTTGCTGTAGAGGCGTAAAGTGAGGGCGATTTGAATCGGGTGGTAAAAGAACAAGAGGATTGAGGGCGTCTGGACCTCCAGCTGGGCTTTATAACCAGAATCGAGACCATGCGTGTCAGAGTTCCAAGGAATAAACCCATAGCAAGCAGAACTCTGAGGCAAGAAAAAGTTTATTTGGCTATATCAAATTGGCACAGGCTGGTGAAAACCGACTCTAAAGGTTCCCGCGGTTTTCATCCGATTAAAAGTGGAAGTTTTCCCTCCCTTTCCCAGACAGTCAGTCACATGGTCCAATCAAGGTGCCGTCCGGTTGCTTGGAAACTTCCCTCCTCCTCTCTTCAGCCCCCTGTGGGAATGACCTTGGTTCTCAGGGGAAACTATTTTGTTTTGGCTACAAAACCCCGGCTGTCTCTATTTCCCCCCACTCCTCCCTATCCCTCATCACCATGGTGGCGACACTGAAGCCTTCAAGGTGGCCTCAGTCAGGCCAGCTTCAGAGTTGATAATACGTTTAGGAGAAAGATCTAATTTCACGGCTAGATGATGGCCAGCAAGAAATTAGGTTTAACATTCCCTTTTGCTCCTTATCTCCCTGTTACTGAGGGACCAGCTCAACCCAACTTCATAGAATCCTAGGGCTGGAAGGGACCTTGGAGGTCTTCTAGACCAACCCCTTGCCTAAGGCAGCAGTCCTGATGCCATCCTTGGTTTAAAATAGGCTTCTTGGGGTTGAGAGACCTCTCCAGATTGAATTTAGTGGACCATTAAGCCAGAAAGATTGGGAACCACAACCTTATATCATCCAGACCTCCCCAGGGTTATCTTTACGAACTGGTTCTGAAGTTCTGACAGCTGCTCCCCCTCATAGTCACATGACCCCACTTTGGACGCTCGGCAACTGACCCACATTCATGCCGGTTGCAGCATCCTGCAGTCACACGAGACGTCTTTTATTGGTTTGATCCAGCATTTAACTTCTGGTTTTCATCAAAACCGGCCACATATTCCAGAAACACATATTCATTTCATGACTTACTTAGATTTACTTAGAATGAATGAATGAGCTGGAAGGGACCTGAGAGGTCTTCTAGTCCAGCCCCCTACTCAAGCAGGAGAACCTATAGTATTTCAGACTGTCTAGCCAGTGATGGCGTGCCCACAATGTCTTGTGGCAAAAAGTTCCACTGGTTAATTGTCCTCACAGAAGTTTCTCCTTAATTCCACTGTGTTCACTTAAAGACCACAGCAAAAAAAAAGGTCATAAAATCAAGCTGGTCACATGGGTGACCTGCTTTATGACCATTGCGACTTGTGACCCATCACAGTCATAACTCTACCTGAAGTACCTGGAGTTTGCTTGTTCGTACATGGGCGTCAGACCTGCCCACCCGCTTAGCTAGATACTGATTTGTTTCTGGATTTGGTGAGGTGATTGTGATTTTAAGCCATGGTTTGTTACATCCCGCGAAGCCTGCCAACTGTGGTTTGTTCCCTAAACCCATGCCTTAAACCAACCTGGCCGAAGAGAGCAGCAGTTAATAAAAGATAAACTCTGCAAAGATTTGGAGCGTTTCATCGGAGTGTTTCATCCTTCTGCAGGTGCTGGACCACGATGTCTCAAAGGAGGAACCGGTTACTTTTCACTTCCTGGCCAAGTTTTACCCAGAGAATGCAGAAGAAGAACTGGTCCAGGAAATCACCCAGCACCTGTTCTTCCTACAGGTAAGGCCTTTTATAAGGGGGGCATCTGATACCTGCCCAGACTCCTGAGATGCATTTTCAGATTGTAAAATCTGAAAGTCCAACTGTCTCACTCAGGGAAGAAATGCTCTGAAATCTGCTACCGGTTTGCTTTGCTACTGGTTTGCTTTGCTACCGGTTTGCTTTGCTGCCGGTTTGCTTTGCTACCGGTTTGTTTTGCTATCGGCTTGTTTTGCTATCGGTTTGTTTTGCTATTGGTTTGCTTTGCTACCGGTTTGCTTTGCTACCGGTTTGCTTTGCTGCCGGTTTGCTTTGCTGCCGGTTTGCTTTGCTACCGGTTTGCTTTGCTATCGGTTTGCTTTGCTACCGGTTTGCTTGCTTTGCTACAGGTTTGCTTTGCTGCCGGTTTGCTTTGCTACAGGTTTGCTTTGCTGCCGGTTTGCTTTGCTACCGGTTTGTTTTG
Organism: Coluber constrictor foxii; assembly: GCA_038048745.1. Taxonomy (NCBI): domain Eukaryota; kingdom Metazoa; phylum Chordata; class Lepidosauria; order Squamata; family Colubridae; genus Coluber; species Coluber constrictor. The sequence continues at coordinate 20,713,995 of CM075968.1, forward strand.
CTATCGGTTTGCTTTGCTACCGGTTTGCTTTGCTGCCGGTTTGCTTCACGCGTGCATGCACGGTGCACACCAAATGTGCTTCATGCGTACCACAGGCGCTACTGTGCAACGCTGAAAAAGGAGGAATAAGAAACCTTATCTAAGATAAATAGAACAGCCGGGGGGGTGGGAGGGGAACAGCTGTGCCGCGCGATTTAGATTTGCTAGAAAGTAGAATTTCCTGCTTTCTAGCAAATCTAAATCACGCGGCACAGCTGACTGTCTGAAATACCAGTTCGCCTGAACTGGTAGCATTTTTTATTACTACCTGTTCGGGCAAACCTGTAGCATTTCACTCCTGGTCTCGCTTAGCGATGAAAATTCTGCTCTCAATTGTGGTTGTGTAAATCAGGGATTACCTCTAAACCAGGGGTGTCAAACTCAATTTCATTGAGGGCCACCTCAGGGTTGTGTTTGACCTCAGGGGGCTGGGGTGGGCGTGGCCAGGGTGGGCGTGGCCAGCTCAAAATCACTTGTGTTGGCGCTGTGGTGGCCCGATTGACGGCCTCCTGCAACCCTCTGCCAGTGAAAATAGAGCTTGGGAGGGCTGCCCATGGCCCTCCCGAACTCCGGTTTCCCTGGCAGAGGTACCGCGGTCCGATCCTTCGCTGTTTCCAGGGCAGCCCTGTGGGCGAGATCTAAGCACCTCATGGGCTGGATCTGGCCCCCAGGCCTTGAGTTCGACACCCCTTCTCTAGACAAAATATTCTATGTGCGCTAAATTGGGGTGCAAAGCCCACATCACCACTGCTGGGAGAAATGCAAAACGGGAGCCACAGTTTCATCCCTGCGCGGAGAAAAGTATATGCAGTATTCGTATTTGTACATAGTGCACAATCCGACAACTGGAAAAATAAGGGAGTGGAATTTTTACATACCCACAAACATCTTGGGTTAATAATAATAATAACAGCAGCAACAACAAAGTTGGAAGGGACTTGGAGGTCATCTAGTCCAACCCCTTACTCACGCCGGAGATCTATACTAAGGATTCGAACTGCCGAACTGCCACCTTTCTGATCGAGAAGCTCGGCATCTTAGCCACCGAGCCACCTAGCACATAACACGGCCTCAGTTTTATCTGAGGTCTAAAAAATAGATACAAGCCAAGCTTAATTGGAGCTTAGAACAAAATCACTAACATTCTGCCTTCCCCTACCCCCCTACCCCTGGTTCCTTAAATCAATGTGTTCCTGTCAGGATATTGCAAATTCCCTCTGGTATTAAAAAAAAACAACAACCCACAATTAAAATACTTTAAAAAAAAAAAGAATAGACCCAGCCAAAACAAACTTAGTTATTCCTTTTCTAGAGGTATGCTTATGCATTTCTAAAGAGCTCTTAAGAATATATTAAATCTCTAATTTACATATGTATTAGAAAGTAGAGCAAGATCACTCTTCAAATCCTGTTGCAGGAAGAAGAAGAAGAAAAAAAGAAATCTGCTCTTTATTTGCGGCGGAGAGAATCAGATGAGATGGATGATTGTCTTAAGCCGTGTCTGAGCAGAGGTGGCTAAAAGAATTAGTGAAATAAAGGTAGAACCGATTTGAATGGGGAGCACCGAACGAAACTTGGTTTGCCTTAGCCACCTCTTAAAATCTTGTTTTTAAAATTGGTGCCGGGATGGAAATTTTGATTTTGACTTAGGCACGACGTACCTGCTCATATTTTATGCCCTTTTAACACAGTTGCGTATCCTTTTTGGAAGTTCTCTTTTGGGAGAACTGGAATATTCTCCCAAAACATTCCTGTTGCATCCTTGCATTGCTGCAGCTTGCATTTCTTTACAAAAAAATCCTGAAATTGCGGAGGTATGTTTACTCCTCAGTGTTCAGTGAGGCTTAGTAATATATTGTTGTGACCCAAGTAAGTAGTAGGATAATCAGTCAGTGAAAAAACAAACAAACTTTATTCGGACAGCTGAGAATGACTTCATTCCCAGCGTCGTTCAACTAAATTAAAGCAAATTCCTCCCAACACAAATTCCTCAGTCCTATCGCAAACCTTGGTCCAATTAGGCAAACTGCCAAAGGCCTTTCTTGGCAAACGTTCAGAAGTCCCAGATAGAAAAATAAATACAAGACGTAGACAAAGAAGAAGGCGAAGCTACCAACGTTGTCTTCTGGCAAAGCCCAACCGCTGTTGCTGCTCTGTTTTAAGCCTTATGGGAGGGGCCAATCATCTCCTGGCCTTACTCCTGAGTCGTCCTTTTTGCTGTAGCTGCTCTTGCCTTCTGGCAGCTCTTTTCATGCGTGCATTAGGAACAGGCTCCTCCTGTTCCTCTGCCTCACTCCTATCAGGCTCTCAAGGCTCTGGAGTCCGCACCTCACACACACACACCCCGATGGCCCTGGCCCCATCTCTGCCTCCGACACAGAGCCCTCATCCGGGCCTTCGCCAGCCTCCAGGACTGGCCTCTGTTCTTCCTCAGCCTCATCGCTGTCCGATTCCGCTGCCAGCTCCACAGGCTGCTGGCGGACCACAACATATATGTACATTCAGGATGGCAGCTCAAGAATTATAATTGGTATTTAATTGGCTGCTCCTTTGGTGCAGCCTAGAGGCCACCTGCTCGGTTCTTCACCACCACATTTTCATTGTTGCCTCGTTCAGGTGAAGAAGCAGATCTTGGATGAGAAGATCTACTGTCCTCCGGAAGCATCCGTCCTTCTAGCATCCTACGCCGTACAAGCCAAGGTAAGCCTTGGTTCATAATTGGGGTACATTCCTAGTTCTGATCCTGACAATGCTCATCAATCTGGAAAACCGATAAAATGGGAGGATTTCATTTCCCTGAAGGAAATAAATGGCTTGTTTTGGAGATCTTGTTTATGTTTCGCCTTTAGAACCATCAAATAAGGACCTCTACAACAGGGGTGTCCAGTCTTCGTAACTTAAAGACCTGTGGATTTCAACTCCCAGAATTCTGCGAGTTGAAGTCCACAGGTGTTAAATGTGCATAGTGTTGTGGTCTCTCATCTGACGGCCCCTCCAGCGGGGTGGGGCGGCGGAGGAGGAGGAGCCAGCGTGGGAGTTAGGGCCAGCATCAAGGCAATCTGAGGGCTGCGAGAAGGAAGAGGGAATGGAACTGACAGAGAGAGAGAGACAGAGGAGGAGCCTGGGCCATCCGTCAGCCCTCAGATGGAGAGTTAACAGCCCCCAGGTCTGGAGGTGGCTGATGAGGAAGAGGAGGAACAGCTAGGTCCAGTGCCTGACGCACGGATGCACGGAAGGCAGAGGAGAGGAGAGCAGTGGAAATCTATGGACCGGTCCTCGGGACGGAAGAGCCACTGCTGCTAGTGAAGCCCCACCGGTTGTATCACGACCAGGTGGTGTCGTATTCCCCCCTCCCCTCCTCTTGGGGGGAGGTCTTCATCTACCCCCTTGATGGTTTCAGCCACCCTTTCAAAGTGAGAGCTGGTGAATTTGGGGACAGCTTCTTTCTTGCAGCTTTCCCCCCAAGCTTTCTTGTCTGTCTTCAGAATGGCTTCCTCTTTCCCCTCCATTATCTCCTCATTGATCCGTTGAACAAAGACCAGGCCAGACCACTTGATGGTCGAGATACCAAAATTGATTGTTTTTAAAAGTCAAGTTTTTTATGTATATATAAAATATTTTGAAGACAGTGTATTGTCTGGGCATTTCATTTTACAAAAGAAAGAAAGATAACAGATACAGTATACTGATAGTAATAATTATAATACATGTAATAATTACAGCCATATTTATAATTACATTATCTTATTTATGATCATATTTATTGTACTAGCATGCATATAATTACAGACAAGATTCATATTTTACTTACATATAACAATAACCTTCCTTCATCCAACCTCCTATCTCTTCTGTCTAACCATTGATAAAATTTATCCCATGTTGAGAAGTTCTCTGTATCTCCTTTATCTTTTATTTTCAATGTCAGTCTATCCATCGCTGCACAGTCCAATATTTTCCGAATTATATTTTCATCTGATGGGGTGTTCTCATTTTTTCCCCAATATTGTGCCAATACAATTCTCGCTGCTGTCGATACATGTAGCATTAAGTCTGTAGTCCCTTTATCATAACTTTCTGGTATTACACACCTAACAGAAATATTTCTGGCTTGAAATCTATATGCTGCTTAATCATCTTTTCCAAGCACGCGTGTATTTTCGTCCCAATATTTTCTTGCTTTCATACATGCCCACCACATATGATCATAGGTACCTCTGGAATCTGATTACATTTCCAACATTAGGCGGACATTGATAAATGATTATTGTTCCTGAGCTGGTGTTGTTTTTTTTCTTTTGCTGTTTGCGCAGGGTGGCTAATGCACCTCTGGCTTTCATCTTAAACTTACGGGGTTGCGTTGAGTGAAAACGGCTAGCGAGGACAGGTGGATCTCTTAATAAAGGTTTACAGAGGATATTGTTCTGCCACCCCCACCCACCTGAATGTATGACCTGCTATTAATCCACATGGATGAGCACTTGCCTTGTGCTTTTTGCTACCTGCACATCGTGTCCTTGAGCGAGAAGGGGTGTCGAGCGACTTTAATTGGCAAAAGGCCACTTTTGGGGGTCAGGCTTTCGTTGGCGCTACCTGTCGGACTCAGAAGTGATTATTTCTGAGTGTATCATGACATAAGGGCCTTTTTCTCTTTTTCCCCCCTTCCTTCGTCCTTTTTAACTACATCCTTTACAAAGCATGCAAGGACACGAGAAGAAATCCTGCCTGGTTTCAGGGCAAGGACCGTCTTAGTCCAATGTTTTGGTTCCCATTCCTCTGGGGTGCTTGCCAGAAGGAGGGATAGGCAATTTATTTTTAAAAAAAATATTAAATTTGTATGCCACCCCTACAAATCATGTGTGACATGATTTGTATGTCACTATCAGGCAATACTGGGTGGCTTACAAGGCCAGAATTAACAAAATAAAACAATTGGGATTGTGCTGTTTAGAGTAAGTACCGTGTTTCTTTGAAAATAAGACCCTGTCTTATGTTTTTTTGAACCCCGAAATAAGCACTTGGCCTTATTTTCGGGGAGGTCTTATTATTTTGGGGCGCGTGGAACAAGATGGGGCTCCTCTTGCCATCTTACGGGATTTCTAGCTCTCTCTCCCTAACCCTAACCAGAGGAAATGGCTGGGACCAGCTGCGCATGCGTTTAAATATTTTCGTGGAGGGCTTATTTTAGCGCATGCGGTCAAAAGCCCGATTGGGCTTATTATCAGGGGAGGTCTTATTTTTGGAGAAACGGTAATTAGTTTAGGAATTAAGAACCATCCCCTTAAGGGATTGCTTTTAGGAAATGTGGTTTTAAGTCACGTGGTCACATCTGTGTTTCTGATTGGCCACTGGGTCAGACTTCTGATTGGCTGCGGGGCTAGCTTCCTACGTGTAGATTAGCGGGGTTTTTACATTTCAGCCCTACTGGGAGCTGTTTGCTCCCTCAACACGGGGACAGACTACCTCGTTTCACTTACGTGAACTGGGGACAGACTATGTGTACCTAAGAAGAATTTCTTCAGGGACTGTTGAGTTATTGTTGGGAGAATGCCTGACGAATAAAAGTAATCTGCATGATATCCTTTCCGTGGAATTTATCTGTCTCTGCCAAGCAGTCTGCCACTTGAAACAGAACGAGGACGAGAGCCAGTTTTGAGCTAGTGCAGAAGTCCCAAACTTTCCAGCTTTGTGGACCAGAGGAAGATGTGGGGAAGAGAGGATACTTCCGTTCAAGTGGCTGTCCTGACCCAGCTCCCAAAAAATATGACAACCCTCTGAAGTTAAATCAATGATTCCTTTATTAGAAGCGCCAGAAGCTCTGGCAAAAAGTTTATCTCTCTCTATACAGGCTAACAAGTCTGCCACATCTATTCATCTCCGCCCCCTGCCTTTTATCCCCAGTGCTAAGGTGGGGCTTCACTAGCAGCAATGGCTCTTCCGTCCCGAGGACCGGCCCATAGATTTCCACTGCTCTCCTCTCCTCTGCCTTCCGTGCATCAGGCACTGGACCCAGCTGTTCCTCCTCTTCCTCATCGGCCACCTCCAGACCTGGGGGCTGTTAACTCTCCATCTGAGGGCTGACGGACAGCCCAGGCTCCGCCTCTGTCTCTCTCTCTCTGCCAGATCCATTCCCGCTTCTCTCCAGGTTGCCCTGATACTGACTCCCACGGCGCCTCCTCATCTGATTCAGCTGCTGGAGGAGCCGGCGGCCGACAGGCCCCAACAGTCGCGGTGAAGCATGTCTCTGCGTTACAGGCTGTACGATTCTGTGGTTTCTTAGTTCCCTACCCACACCGTGGTACCTTGAATATAAACAGAAACAATTTTGGTTGGTACAAGGAAAAGCAGATGTCTCGGCGACAGAGCGATAATCTGCAAGTATAAACATAAATATGAATCAGTGTTCTTTCGAGAAGAACCGTTTCCCTGGTGCTTGCAAAAGAGGTAATTTAATTGAAAAGCTTGGTGTGGGTTTTCTTCCCCGCCCCCACCCCCACCCGCCTTGCAACTTAGCTGGTGTTTCAAACCAGCATCTCTTGAAATATGTATGTTCCGCTTTGTCCCTTCGTCTTCCTTTTTGAATTGGAAGCCCAATTCACTGGGCTAATTTTTAACTTTAATTTTTGTTAACCGAGAGCCAGTTTGGTCTAACGGTTAAGGAACCAGGCTAGAAAACCAGAGACGGTGAGTTCTAGTCCCCCCCTCCCTTAGCAAGAAAGCCGTCTTGGTGACTTTGGGGCAATCACCAGGAGGCGGTGAGTTCTAGTACCCCCCTTAGCATGAAATCTGGCTGGGAGACTTTGAGGCAATCACCAGGAGATAGTGAGTTCTAGTCCTCCCACCCCTTAGCATGAAAGCCGTCTTGGTGACTGGCGCAATCACCAGGAGGCGGTGAGTTCTAGTACCCCCCTTAGCATGAAATCTGGCTGGGAGACTTTGAGGCAATCACCAGGAGATAGTGAGTTCTAGTCCTCCCACCCCTTAGCATGAAAGCCGTCTTGATGACTGGCGCAATCACCAGGAGGCGGTGAGTTCTAGTACCCCCCTTAGCATGAAATCTGGCTGGGAGACTTTGAGGCAATCACCAGGAGATAGTGAGCTCTAGTCCTCCCACCCCTTAGCATGAAATCTGGCTGGGTGACTTTGGGCCAAATTTATAAATAATTCAAGGTGGAGAACATATCCAACACCTTCCTCTTATTTTCCCTACAAGAACAACAACAATCTTATGTGGCAGGTTGGGTTGAGAGGGCAACTGGCCCAAATTTACCCAGCTGGTTTTCATGCCCAAAGTGAGACTAGAACTCCCAGACTCCCGGTGATTGGCACAGCGAAATACACGGAGGTTTAGCAGGTCGCCGGGAATAGTTTGGAAAATAAATAAATAAATCATCATCTTGGCTTTTGGTACGTGGGCGACTGCAGGACGTTGCGGTTAGTTTTAAAGATCTAAAATCCAGATATCACCGTTCCTTTGTATTAACTTCTTCGGGGGGTGGGTGGCGGTGGCCGTCCTGTTCCATTTGAAAGGGGTGGGAGAGTCGGGGGTGGGTGGGTGGGGTCTGGTGGCCTGAATTCTCAATTTTTTAATGGTTTCACTGGCTCTCTGAAGGGTATTGGCTCTTCTGACGACGGATTGTACGAAGGCACAGGAATAATGATTCGGTAGTACTCCGTAACCCAATTTAGATAAAAGAGCTTTTGGCAGCCAGACAGGTGGCTGTCTGAGATGCTTCCGGCGGCCCCTCTTAAATCTTGCCTCCCGCAGAAGACCTTCACACCGCAGTCAAGTTCATTAAGAAGAATCCGCCAGAGGAAAGGATGGAGGGTTGCCCTCCTAAGCTTTTAAAGGGCCCGTGGGAGGCGGGAAGGGTGAGGGGGCTTATTTCTTAATGCTTTCTGTTGGAACGGAGACAGAAACGAGTTTCTTTGTGGTCAGAGTAGACAGGGGAGGAAAGCTGTCGGGTCTGACTATGGAAGAGGAGATTGGAATGGTGTCTACGGAGGTACGCGAGTCCTTCAGGTCAGGGGTCTCCAACTTTGGCAACTTTAAGGCTCAACCGGCAAAGCTGGCTGAGGAGCTCTGGGAGTTGAAGTCCACAAGTCTGAAAGTTGCCAAGGTTTGGAGATCCCTGATCCAGGTCACGATTGTCTCAAAGGCGATTTTTCCAAAAAAAAAAAAAAGGCAGCTGGACTTTCTCAACCTTGGCAACTTTAAGATGCATAGACTTCAGCTCTTGGAATTCAGCTGCAAGAAGCTTGTGACTCTGAAAGGAGAGGCCGGCGTAAACTTTTGAAAATTACCAGCAAGTCGTCCTACATAAGTAAGAAGATTCTGAATTATTGCAGCCGGCTGGACGCCGTGCCTAAGGCGGGACTAGAACTCACCATTTCCTAGTGATTGGCCCAAAGTCATACAGCTGACTTTCACGCCTAAGATGGAACTAGAACTCACTGTCACCTAGGGATTGGCCCAAAATCACCCCGCTGGCTTCCATGGCTAAGGCAGAGCTAGAACTCCCAATCTCCTGGCGATTGGCCCGAAGTCATGGAGCTGGCTTCCATGGCTAAGGCAGAACTAGAATTCACCGCCTCCCAGTGATTGGGCCAAAGTCATGGAGCTGATTTTCATGGCCAAGGTAAAACTAGAACTCACTGTCTCCTAGTGATTGGCCCAAAATCACCCTGCTGGCTTCCATGGCTAAGGCAGAGCTAGAACTCCCAATCTCCCGGCGATTGGCCCGAAGTCATAGAGCTGGCTTCTATGACTAACGCGGGACTAGAACTCACTGTCTCCCAGTGATTGGCCCAAAGTCACACAGCTGACTTCCATGTCTAAGGTGGAACTAGAACTCACTATCTCCTAGTGATTGGCCCAACGTCATGCAGCTGACTTTCATGCCTAAGGTGGAACTAGAACTCACAGTCACCTAGTGATTGGCTCAAGCTCATCTAGCAGGCTTTCATGGCTAAGGCAAGACTAGAACTCACTCTCTCCTGGTGATTGGCCCAAAGCCACCCAACTGGCTTTCTTGCCTAAGGCAAAACTAGAACTCACCATCTCCTGGTTTCTAGCCTTGAACCACTACACCAAACCAGCTCATCAGATTGAATTTTGTTAGGAACCAACAGACTCGCAGAAGGAATAATTATATAGAGACGGGTCCCCTATTTTGAGATCTAACGTGCTACCCGGTACAGCTTGTGCCTCTCCGAAGGAGGGGGAGAGGCTGGGGAGGGGTGGGGGGTGGGGGCTTGTACTTGGCGGAGAACGCCGTTCCTTCCTTTTGTCCTCCTTTCCACTCCCCCCCCCACCCTCATTCTGAATTCAGCCATGGTTATCTTTTTGTGTTAAGTCAGGTCTTAGATGTTCGCTTCTCCGCAGGTCCCATTAATTTTCCAAATCTGATCCTTTCCATAAGAAAAGAAGACGTCGAATCATTTACTGGGCCGTTGTCCTTTGTGCTCCGGTTTTGCAGCCCTGCCATAAATATTGCCTTGACGTGAACTGTTCTACTTCTAATTTTAATTTCCTTCCAAAGATCTAAGGGTTATCCCAGGAAAGCTTCAGAGCTGGAACTGGCGGAGGCTCTGTAGGAATTTCAAAGGATGTGGTTTGCTCTCTCTCTCTCTCTCTTTCTTTCTCTCCCGAGTGGAGTCAGTTACATAATAGATATTTGCATGCCGAATTCGTCCGTGAGCCGCTGAACACAGCTATTTTTCCTCCAACACCCCCCCTCCTCTTCAATTTTAGTTAGCTGGGTTAAGAGCCGAATGCAAGCAGTGTTAGCCTCTCTGCTTTTTGTCCATTTGTTTAAAAACCCTGAATCCGTGCACACAATCTTTTTAATGACTGGCCATCTTAAAACCGAATCTTTAATTGTGGGAAGGAGGGGTGCATTCAGTTATGGAATGGAATGAAATGGAATGGAATTAGAGTAGAGTAGAGTAGAGTAGAGTAGAGTAGAGTAGAGTAGAGTAAGTAGAATAGAATAGAATAGAATAGAATAGAATAGAATAGAATAGAATAGAATAGAATAGAATAGAATAGAATAGAATAGAATAGAATAGAATAGAATAGAAAATATGGAATGGAATGGAATGGAATGGAATTAGAGTAGAGGAGAGGAGAGGAGAGGAGAGGAGAGGAGAGGAGAGGAGAGGAGAGGAGAGGAGAGGAGAGGAGAAGAGAAGAGAAGAGAAGAGAAGAGAAGAGAAGAGAAGAGAAGAGAAGAGAAGAGAAGAGAAGAGAAGAGAAGAGAAGAGAAGAGAATAGATTATGGAATGGAATGGAATGGAATGGAATGGAATGGAATGGAATAGAATGGAATAGAATAGAATAGAATAGAATAGAATAGAATAGAATAGAATAGAATAGAATAGAATAGAATAGAATAGAATAGAATAGAATAGAATAGAATAGAATAGAATAGACTTCTTTATTGAGCAAGTGTGATTGGACACACAAGGAATTTGTCTTTGGTGCATCGGCTCTCAGTGTACATAAAAAGACAAGATACATTTGTCAAGAATAGCGTTCAGAAAAAAACTCCTTGTGTCTAGTTGTTCTGGTGTGCAGTGCTCTATAGCGTCGTTTTGAGGGTAGGAGTTGAAAGAGTTGATGTCCAGGAAGTGAGGAGTCTGTAGATTTTTTCCCAGCCCTCTTTTTGACTCATGCAGTATACAGGTCTTCAAAGGAAGTCAGGTTGGTAGCCATTGTTTTTTTCTGCAGTTCTAATGATCCTCCGAAGTCCGTGTCTGCCTTGTTAGGTTTATAGCAGACGAAGAAGAAACGCATTCAGGTCCCATCCAGAGTTGGCCGGAAGGGTTATGCCAGGGATGTCCAACCTTTTTCAGAGTTTGCAGGAAGGGCTAATGTCACGGGGAATCCTCCTATCTAGCCTCTCAATTCCCACAGTTGTTCTAACTCCAGAAATCCCTCTGTCTTTGCAGTATGGAGATTACGATCCCAGCGTCCACAAGCGCGGCTTCTTGGCTCAGGAGGAGTTGCTTCCGAAACGGGTAAGGATGATGGATTTCACCCTCACTCAGCTCAGCTGAACCATTAACCACCTAGCCTCTCCATTCTCACAATCCCCTGCGTTCAGAAGCGTGGCTTCTTGGCTCAGGAGGAGTTGCTTCCGAAACGGGTTAGTCTGCCATGGGCTGGAAAGTATGATGCTTCCTTTTCCAAAGCGCCAAAAGGCCAGAAGAAAAAGAAAGGATGTAAACTCATCAAGGGGAGAAGGAAGCTGGAATTGAGGAGAAACTTCATAACAGGGAGAACAATTAACAATGGAACAGTTTGCCACCAGAAGTTGTGAGTGCCCCACCACTGGAGGTTTTTAAGAAGAGACTGGACAGCCACCTGTCCAAAATAAATATAGGGTCTCCTGTTTGAACAGGTGATTGGACCAGAAGACCTCTAAGGTTCCTTCCAACTCTGTTATTCTCTTGACCAGATCTTCTGGGCATCCATTGCTGGAAAATAACCCATGGGCTGTGGTGGCTCAGTGGTTAGAGTGCGGTACTGCAGGCCACTTCTGCTGACTGACTGCAATCTGGCAGTTCAAATCTCACCAGGCTCAAGGTTGACTCAGCCTTCCATCCTTCTGAGGTTGGTAAAATGAGGACCCAAATTGTTGGGGGTAATATGCTGACTCTGTAAACCGCTCAGAGAGGGCTGGAAAACACTGCAAAGTGGTATATAAGTCTATTGCCGTTGCTATGGAGATCTACCTCCAAGGTCCCTCCCAGCGGAGTTCTGATTCTTGAGGTTGAACTTCATCCGGCTTTGATTATGCACGGTGTTTCTCAACTTGAAGGCATGTGGACTTCAACTCCTAGAATTCTGGGAATCGAAGTTCACACAACATTTCATGCAAAACTGCCTCCAGTTTTGGTCGCCACAATGTAAAAAAAAAAGATGTGGAGACTCTAGGAAGTGTGCAGAGAAGAGCAACCAAGAGGATGAGGGGACTGGAGGCTAAAACATACGAAGAACGGTTGCAGGAATTGGGTAATTCTAGTTTGATGAAGAGAAGAACCAGGGGAGACATGATAGCAGTGTTCCAATATCTCAGGGGCTGCCCCAAAGAAGAGGCAGTCAAGCTATTCTCCAAAGCACCTGAAGGCAGGACAAGAAGCAATGAATGGAAACTAATCAAGGAGAGAAGCAATTTAGAACCAAGGAGGAATTTCTTGACAGTGAGAACAATTAATGAGTGGAACAACTTGTCTCCAGAAGTTGTGAATGCTCCAACACTGGAAGTTCTTAAGAAGAGGTTGGATAACCATGTGTTTGAAGTGGTGTAGGGTTTTTCTGCCTAAGCAGGGGGTTGGACTAGAAGACCTCCAAGGTCCCTTCCGACTGTTATTCTATTCTAAGTTTCCAAGGTTGAGAAACATTGGATTCTGAGACTGCATCAGTGAAGAGAAACTCACAGCCAGGCAAGGTTGGGCTGTGAGTTAAGGTTCTTTTCTTTTTAAAATCTTAGGTGATCAATCTCTACCAAATGACTCCGGAAATGTGGGAAGAAAGGATCACAGCCTGGTACGGCCAACATCGAGGCAGAGCCAGGTGAGTGACTTAAAAGGGACAGGTAAACACAGGTAGGGCGTTGACTTAAAAACCATCCCTTTAGCAACTGTTCGAAGTTAACCGAAGATGTCTCCGTGGTCATGTGGCCGGCATGACTCAACACCAAAGGCGCACGGAACGCTGTTCCCTTCCCAGCAAAGGCGGTCCCTATTTTTCTCCTTGAATTTTTTACCTGCTTTCGAACTGCTAGGTTGGCAGAAGCTGGGACGAGTCACGGGAGCTCACCCCGTTACGCGGCACCAGGGATTCGAACCGCTGAACTGCCGACTTTTTGGTCGACAAGCTCAGCGTCTTAGCCACTGAACCACCGCTTCCCTTGAAGGATGATAGTGATGGGAAATTATTTGGGCTGGGGATTAGCCATTTTTCAATTTTAGACGTTGGGCCTACCATAAACCTGCCGTTTGGACTTTTGCCGCAAAGCTTTGTCACCTTGGCTGGCAAAACAAAATTCTCAATCTTCGGAGAGATTATGGGATCTGCTACACCATGTTTGATTTCTGTTCTTGGGTGCCTGCCAGAGGCTTTCTTTCTCTCCTTCGGGTAAAAAAAAATAAAATCATCCTCTAAAATTCCTTCCTACACCCCGTCTCCCTTTGATTTGCTTTGCAGGGACGAAGCGGAAATGGAGTACTTGAAAATCGCGCAGGATCTGGAGATGTACGGCGTGAATTACTTTGCCATTCGAGTAAGTCCATGTAGAAATATACACAGCGTGAATCGCTCTGCAGTTCGGGGTGTTGATGGAGGGAACGGGGGACGACGAAGCATTCAGGCCGAACCTTGGTCCCATTTGGCAAGAAGCCTACTGTGGCTTTTTGAGTAGCATTTCCCCTGTCACTTCACCTATGGGCCAGAAGGAGATTTCTTTTCTTTTTTAAATTTTAAATTTTCTTTTAATACGAACATTCCACCTTTCATTAAACAGTGTGTCGTCTTGAGTATAAAATTCTTTGTGTCTTAACAATTCAGCTTACCACCGTGTTCATTACTTTAATTTATTCTTATATTAATACTAGATCATAATAATACAGAACAATTAAAGCTGGGATCACACGTTTTCTGAATAGTTTTTATCCCAGAGTTATAAGTGCACTCAACAATGAACTAAAGGGCCACCATCGTTGAGCTGTTGAACAGCATTACTTGGTCTGTTGTGTGGATGTTTGGGTGGGTTTAGGGGTGGGGAATTTGTGGTGGGTGGGAGTGTGTTTGGGGATTGTTATGTGTGATGGGCCTGGTCTTTGGGTGTTAAGTGAATTTCATTGTATGGGTATACAGTGTATACACATACAATGACAATAAAGTTATTATAATAATAATGATAAACTGACATAACCCTAACTTTCCTCTTTTTAACTTACCTGATTTTACAATACCTTACTCTCATATTTATTCTCTAACCATTGATAAAATAACTCCCATATATTATAATAACCTGATTCTTCCTTTCCTTGAATTGCAAATGTTAAACCTATTCATTCCTGCACATTCTAATATTTTCTTAATCACATTCTCATCCGTAGGGATCTCTTCGCTTTTCCAGTTTTGTGCAAATACAATTCTAGCTTCAGTTATTACATGAATAATCAGAAATACACTTTCTTTACTATGGGTTCCTGGTAAGATCCCCAACAGGACTAGTTCAGGTTTTATGTCAATATGTTGTTGCATCATCTTCTTCAGCCACATGCAAATTTTTGCCTAATACCTGTTTGCTTCTACATACGTTCACCACATATGATAATATGAACCCAGTATCTGTTGACATTTCCAGCATTTCTGAAGGGGAACAAATGAGTCCTTGGCACTGCCCTCTCTCTCTGCCTCCTCCCCTTCCTCCTTTTAACCAGGTTAATGCAGCAAAACCTCCGGGCCAAGTGGGAGAGAATTAAGGTGCAAATCTAAGTGCAACTAGAATTGTATTTGCACAACAATGGAAAAACGATGAGGGAACTGTAGTTAAAAAACTATTAGATTGTGCAGAAATGGATAGATTAACACTTGCTATTAAGGATAAAGAAGCAACTGAATATGTTTTGATACGGGACGTATTCTACCAATGGCAAGAATAACAGAAAGAGAAGTTAGAAAGGAGGATATATAAAAAGGAAATGGTAAAAAGGAGACTTGTTAAAGATGATGATGTTAAATGTTAAGTATTAATGTTATCATAATATGTTATTATATTATTAATACGATGGTGATGACCTATCACAATAAAGATGTATAAATATGACAATTTAACCATAATTGTACCCAGAATACACACTGTTTGATGAAAATGGAATGTTACATAAATTAAAGAAATAAAACGTGGGGGAGGGGGGGAGGTGCAAATCTGTGTGGCTGATATCCTGTACCGCTTCAAGTGGAATTAAATCTCCCCATTTTACTCCCCCCTCCTTTTTTTTCTTCTTCTTCTTTTAGAACAAGAAGGGGACAGAACTGCTTCTGGGAGTCGATGCGTTGGGCCTCCACATATACGATCCAGAAAACCGGCTGACCCCGAAAATCTCCTTTCCCTGGAACGAGATTCGCAATGTCTCTTACAGTGATAAGGAGGTAGGCCCGAGCTGTATAAAGACGGAGAAAGCAAACAATAGTTTAGGTTGTAGTTTGAACACCTTGCCATGTGGTGGCCTAGAGATGGAAGCTCTCGCTTCACATTCAAGGAGGCTGTGAGCTCGATCCTAGATAGAGGCAGATATTTCTCTCTCTGGTCACAATAAGGATATATCTGCTAAATATAACTCCATTCTGCCGATAGGAAGGGCATCCGGCCAGTAAACACTCAGCTCCATTCGGTTGCCCAAGACTCCACCCTTTAAGGGATTACGGGGCCTTTAAAAGAGGATGTGGTTTGAACACCTGTCTGGTTAAAATTTATTGGAAACCTCCTCTGGAGTTGGTGCCGTTGAGACGATAAATAATACAGGTAATCTTCAATTTACGACCACAATTGAACCCAGAAGCTCTGTTGCTAAGTGAGAAATTGGTTGAGTCTTGACCCGTTTTTATGACTTTTTCCTTGCCACGTTTGTTAAGTGAATCACTGCAGCTGTTAAAATCAGTCACATGGTTGTTAAGTAAACCTGGCTTCCCCATTATCTTTGCTTGTCAAGGAGGTCGCAAAAAGGGATCACGTGACCCTCGTCATAAATAGGAACCCGTTTCCAAGTGTCCGAATGTAAATCAAAACTGTCATAAGTCACTTTTTCCAGTGCCATTGTCATTTCGAACAGTCACTAAGCAGACTGTCGTAAGTCGAGGACTATCTGTGATTGTGTTAGGTTGAAATCCCACCAGTGGAGGGCACCTTGAATGAAAAGAGTTAATCCAGAACTTAAAAGTGCATATGTCAACTCGCAAAGCATTCCTGGCCTGCTCTCGAGTTGTCATAGGCAAGGGGGAATGTGAAACCGACGAAACAGCACAGCAGCCGAAGACAGATGCGCATTCCAGACTTATCTCTTTCAAGGCTGTCTCCCAGGGTTACCCACAGTGGCCGGAGGGGAGTGATCTCTATAACCCGCAAAATTGCTCCATTGGCGAATGTGATTGATGACACACCCTGGGGGGAGGGGGGGAAACAGGGTCATGATTAGGGCTGTAAATTACGTGGGGTCAGAGTTGGCTTCATTTGGGAACATGCCGACATGGAGCTCCTAATAAATAACTGGATTTCTTTTGAAGCTTGGCTCGAGGCTCATGATTTAATTAGGGCGTCCGTCGGAACCCTGACAGTATAAAGGAAATTCAGAATCTTCTCGATTTTGGATCAGTGCGAAATTTTTTTTTCTCCCTCCCTCTGTATTTAAATAAGCCTTTGGCTTCTCGTTTGGAACTGATGAATGTTTCCTGGCTGTGCTTAAATTAAGTCGACCTTCCTTTCCCAGGTCTCGTCTCCTCAGGGTTTCTAATTGCCCTTTCTGCTGTGTTTATGTACAACGGCACAATTGGAGTCCTGGCTTGTCCGGCAGCCCTTAAGTGAAATTTCTAAGTGCTGCATTTAACAATCCAGAGGCATCGAGTTCGGAATGTGAATAGGAGCCTTCATGCATTGGGCTGAGCTTTTTAAGACAGGCAGAAACACTAATTTGCAGGAGGACTTGTTTTCTTAACAATAGGAAAAGGATAAAGAGGACTGCGAGAGATAAATGCTACCTAGAATGGATAAAAAAAAGTCCCGGTTCAGAACATTTATGCGGCCAAATGCTTAAGCACTGAATTTGTGGATCCCCCCCCCCTTTTTTAAAAAGATATTGTTGCATCTCACTGTAATACGTCCACAACTGGGCCCCGAATTTTCCATTGCTAAGTAAAAAATTCACTTCCGAAATGTCTCACTTAGCAGCAGAAACGTTGGGCTCCAATTGTAAGTCATAAGTTCGAGGACTACCTGTATAACACCTGTTCAGCATACATGCATGATTCTAAAGGCTAAAAGGAAGCCGATCAGACCCCGCGTCTCCTTAATGTCAGAACCTCAACAACGCAGGGAGAGAGAGAGCTGGAAGTCTCTTCTCTCAGATGTCAACCGGCCCATCTTTCGAGGGACGCCGCTGTCACCTTTGATCACGACAACGAAGGCTGGCAACGAGATGATGGGCAGATCGGACAGGATGGGATGCACAGCCTTACGAACGGAACCTCTCGACACAGAGGAGGTGTTTAATCTAGTATAGGAATTACTGAACGTTCGCCCGGAATTGAAATGTCCTTTCTCTCTGCCCATTGTTGGCAGGAAATTCAAGAGGTGGGATTAGTTTGGGGGGGTGGGGGGGTTTCCTCTCAAGGGAGCCAGAATCGAAGACAGCATCTCATTCTCCAACTGCCAGCTAAATGACAAAGCAGGCATCACTCATTCTTTTTTTCCCCCGACCTGTAAGATGAACCATTGCTGATCCTTTCTCTAAGCGCTAACAATTAGAGAATTTTCTTTTCTCCCGAAAAAACCTTTGTCAGTGGCATAGGGATTGTGTGTGTGTGTGAGAGAGAGAGAGAGAGAAAGAGAAAGAGAAAGAAAAAGAGAGAGAAAAAGAGAGAGAAAGAAAGAGAGGGAGGGAGAGAGAAAGAAGAGGGAGAGAAAAATGATGGAGAGAAAGAAAAGGAGAAAGAAAAAGAGAGTGAGGGAAAGAGAGAAAGATAAAAAGAGATAAAAAGACGAAGAGAAAGGGGGAGAGAGAAAGAAGGAGAGAAAAATGATGAGAGAAAGAAAAGGAGAAAAAAAGAAAGCAAGGGAAAAAAGAGAAAGAGATAAAAAGACATAGTTTGAGAGAAAAAGGATGGAGAGAAAGAAAAGGAGAAAGAAAAAAAGAGCGAGGGAAAAAAGAAAGATAAAGAGATAAAAAGACATGGGGGGAGAGAGAAAGAAGAGGGAGAGAAAAAGATGAGAGAGAAAAAGAAAAGAGACAAGGAAAGAAAGAAAAGGAGAAAGAGAAAAAGAAAAAGACAGGAAGAGAGAGAGAGAGACTATCTAATCCTTATGCCTTGGTTAACGATCAGCTCCTTCGTTCTCTTGCGTCTTTAAAAAAATAACGTACACAAAGCTGCTTTTGTTTTCCATCCAGTTTACAATAAAGCCCCTGGACAAGAAGATTGACGTCTTCAAATTCAACTCCTCAAAGCTGCGTGTGAATAAACTGGTAGGTACCACGTCCTTGTTACGTGGGAGCAATTTACTCATTTACCTTTTCCGCACCGAGGCATGCTTGCATGCTGCAGATGCAAACAGGTAAACCTGTGTTAGCATCCAGAGATTTGCAGCTGAGCTGGCAAGCCACAGCTCAAGACTCAGTGATGTAGGCCCCAAAATGGGAATATTTATCATATTCCAGCTCAGGGCTCTCCAATCTGTTGTGACCTAGGCTCACTTAGTCATTACAGGACACAATTAGTCCCGAACAAAATTATTTTATTATAACAGCTGAGAATGACTTCATTCCCAGCTTAGTCCAAATTAATTCCAAAACAAGCCCTTCAGAAAAAAATCCTTCAGGCTTATCACAAACCTTTATCTTCTTTGGCATCCTGCCAGAGGCCTTTCTTGGCAAACCCCACGAAGTCCAGAAACAAGAGACGCCAACTGGAAAACAGATTTAGCAACCTTGCTTTCCTACAAAGAGCCCAAGAGCCTTTGTTGCTCTTTTGGGAGGAGCCAGTCATCTCCTGGCCTTACTCCTGAGTCGTCCTTTTTGCTTTACCTGCTCTTGCCTTTGGCAGCTCTGCACATGTGTGCACTAGGAACAGGCTCCTCCTGTTCCTCTGCCTCTCTGCTGTCTGCCTCTGGAGGCTCCGGAGTCCGCGCATCGCTCCCAGATGGCCCTGGCCCCATCTCTGCCTCCGATGCAGAGCCCTCCCCTGACTCCAGGACTGGCCCATGTTCCTCCCCAGCCTCCTCATTGTCCGACTCCGCTGCCAGGTCCGCAGGCTGCTGGCGGACCACAACACAATCTTGGACTAGGGTGGGCTAGAAAATCTCTTGAGATCTCTTCTAGTTCTATGATTCTGTGCTGTATGTTCATAACAAACCACCCTACCCATACATTATTTTCCACTTGGTGTCAGACCTGCCCCAGTTTGGTCACCTAGGAAAGTAAAACCCTCGACTCCATGTCATTGAAGTGAAAATGCACTTTCACTAAGAGATGCTGATTGCAGTAGAGTCAGGTGGAATCTGAAGTTCCAGCGCATCAATACAAAACTGACCCCTTAGTTGCCCCAGCCCTCCCCTCATAGTCCCATTTGTGTGTAACCAATTTGGCACCGCTGAGATGTTTTGGGAAGCGCCGAGGTGTTACGGGCT
Source organism: Coluber constrictor foxii (assembly GCA_038048745.1). Taxonomy (NCBI): domain Eukaryota; kingdom Metazoa; phylum Chordata; class Lepidosauria; order Squamata; family Colubridae; genus Coluber; species Coluber constrictor. The sequence goes on from CM075968.1 coordinate 20,733,443, forward strand.
GGTGAAATTCCACTCTCAGGGTGCGCGGCCTCGAAGATGCCGGCGTGGGCTGGATCCTAAATCGCTCTGTTCTTCCTCAACTGTCCATCCTCTCAATTTCCCATCATAAAAAGTATACAGCTTCATTGCCCATTGGTTCCCCCTCTCCCTTCCCTGCTTGATGGCAGGACGCCGGCGAGGCGAGGCGCCAAGCCGAAGCTGATGGATCCAACACTTGGCTTCCAGCGAAAGTTGTCAGGTTTTCCATCCTCCGTGCTCGGCTTTCCATGGTTCTTATATAAACCGCCAGGTTGAAAGGACCCTGGCCATTACCCTGATAAGCAGGAACAAATGTCGTGATTTGTCCATCTCTGGTTGCCCACCTTCCTTGCGTGGAATATTTTTCTGGCGGATGAGAGAGAGAGAGAGAGAGAGAGAGAGAGAGAGGACAAGGTCTACTTGATATTTTTGGTAAGTGGCTCTAAATCTTGAGCGAAAGGCCAACTTGACAAGGCATAATCCACTGTTGGTTCAAGCAGCAGGGTTTTGTTTGAGAATCCTCTCCGAAATTGGTCTCTTGGAGAGCTGGGAAAACAACAGGCTTTTCGATGAAAGATTTCTAATAGCGGCTGCTTTATTTCGCCCATTCTTGGCTCCTTGGCTCCATCGAGTTAGAGTCCTTAGACTCCCACTGGCGAACTTCTGTTTTAAGCTTGTGCCTTTTTTAGCTAAATGTTTTTTGCAGGGGCCTCGCCCTATTGACGGATTGAAGACTTTACAAAAGGTGTTGGCCAATCTCAGGTTACCAATTTTCTCTCTCTCTCTCTCTCTCTCTCTCTCTCCCTCCCTCCCTCCCTCCCTCCCTCCCCCCCCCCCTCTCTCTCTCTCTTCTTTATCTGTGCAGTTTGAATCACGCTGGCAAGAACCGGAGGGTTATTCAGAACACAATCTCAAATCACTCCTTCTGCCCTTCTTCTTGCCAGCTTAGCAACTAACCTGGGGAATTTTAGTGGCATTCCTCAGTTGTCTGTGATTTCTAAATTTAGCCTGAAAGAGGGTAGCTGAAAATTCGGGAAAAAGAATGTTAAAATAGAATAGAGTTTGGAAGGGACCTCGGAGGTCTTCTAGTCCAACCCCCTGCTTAGGCAGGATACCTTACACCACTTCAAACAAATAGTTATCCAACCTCTTCTTAAAAACTTCCAGTGTTGGAGCATTCACAACTTCTGGAGGCAAGGAGTTCCACGGATTAATTGTTAACTGAAATAAGCGCTTGGCCTTATTGCCATGCGCTCAAAAAGCCCGATTGGGCTTCTTATGAAGGGATGTCTTATTCTGGGGGAAACAGGGTATAGGTAAAGTAATATATAGATACAATAATATGTGTAACACATAAAGGAATATATACAAAAATAAGGAACAAGGGAACCACAAATATAAATTTATGTAAAGGAGTGGGAAATATATGTAAAGGAAGGGGAAAATATATGTAGAGGAGCGGGAAATATGAATTTTAAAAGAAGACCGATATGAAACTCTTGTAAAATGGAAATTTATGCTTTGTGTTTGTTTCTGTTCTTGTTTTTAAGAGAAAAAAATTATAATAAAAGTTATTAAAAATATTTTTAAAAAGCCGTTGCTCGCACACGGTGTCGGGTTAACGTGTTGCTTCCTTTCTTGTTGGCTGCGACAGATCCTTCAGCTCTGCATTGGCAACCACGACCTGTTCATGAGGAGACGGAAGGCCGATTCCCTCGAAGTCCAGCAAATGAAAGCCCAGGCCAGGGAAGAGAAGGCCAGAAAGCAGGTGAGAATATGACTAGTTCAAACAAGTGGGCTGTTTTTGTTTTTGTTTTAAATTTGATTTATATGCCGCCCTTCTCCGGAGACTCAGGGCGGCTTACAATGTGTTAAGCAATAGCCTTCATACTTCTGTATATTTATACAAAGTCAGCTTATTGCCCCCACAAACTGGGTCCTCAATTGACCTCCCTTAGAAAGGATGGAAGGCTGAGTCAACCTTGAGCCTGGTTAGATTCTAACTTACAGTAATTGCAGACAGCTGGAGTTAATCCCAATGCTTTTTAGTCTGCTGAGCTATCCAGGCTCCTGTGCATTCATTCACAAGGCATCCTAGATCAGTGATGGCTAACCAGTGATGGCTAATCAAAAGCAGGGGGAGCGCGGGGCGAGGTCATGCACATGCATGCCCCCACCCATAATTCAATGTGCCCCACCCCTGTGCATATGTGCACGACCCCCCCACGCTCCCCCCACGATTGTCCAACTCTGGTTTCCTTCTTTCGAATAGAATAGAATAGAATAGAATTAGATTAGATTAGATTAGATTAGATTAGATTAGATTAGATTAGATTAGATTAGAATTAGATTAGAATAGAATAGAATAGAATAGAATAGAATAGAATAGAATAGAATAGAATAGAATAGAATAGAATAGAATAGAATAGATGGAATGGAATGGAATGGAATGGAATGGAATGGAATGGAATGGAATGGAATGGAATAGAAATAGAAATAGAAATAGAAATAGAAATAGAAATAGAAATAGAATAGAATAGAATAGAATAGAATAGAATAGAATAGAATAGAATAGAATAGAATAGAATAGAATAGAATAGAATAGAAGGAATGGAATGGAATGGAATTGGAATTGGAATTGGAATTGGAATTGGAATTGAAATAGAATAGAGTAGAGTAGAGTAGAGTAGAGTAGAGTAGAGTAGAGTAGAGTAGAGTAGAATAGAATAGAATAGAATAGAATAGAATAGAATAGAATAGAATAGAATAGAATAGAATAGAATAGAATAGAATAGAATAGAATAACAGAGTAAGAAGGGACCTTGGAGGTCTTCTAGTCCAACCCCCTGCCCAGGCAGGAAACGCTACACCACTTCAGACAAATGGTTATCCAACCTCTTCTTAAAAACCTCCAGTGTTGGAGCATTCACAACTTCCGGTGGCAAGTCGTCCCACGGATTAATCCTTCTCACTGTTAGGAAATTTCTCCTTGATTCTAAATTGCTTCTCTCCTTGATGAGTTTCCATCCTTGGCTTCTAGTCCCTTTGTCTCGTCCCTTTGCTGACACATCCTTTCCGTCTGCTTTTGATGTAAAGGTGTTGAATGTGTGCGCGCACGAGTCCACACAAACATGTGGTACAGAGTTCTTTCTAAATGCGTCTCCTCTTTCTGCTACCCTTCCCCACATTTTGCAGTGTGTGTGTGTGTGTCTGCGTGTGGCGGCGGCAGGGAATCGGTTACCGGGAAAACGGAACCTAAGAGGAGGAGGAGGAGGAGCCCTGCCCTCCTCTCTCCTAATTAAACGATAACGAACTGTGTGCCGATGTGCGGCTTGCATGCCGCCTGCATGCTAATTTTCGCAGCTTGGCCTCCTTTCTCCCATCTGGCAGACGCAGCACATAGCAGTCTGCAGCAGGAGAGAGCCAGGGAGTGCATTGCTGCAAATTGGATTGTATGAATCATGCTCACAGAGCCTTTGCCTCTTTGCTGAAACCCATACAGCTAATCTGTAGAGGGCCAGGCGGAATATTGATGGCCACTTCTGGGTAAGCTGCTAAAGAGAGAGAGAGAGCAGGAGAAGCAGCAGCCGAGCCTCTCGGGTCAGGGGTCCCCCAAGCTGGGCCGCGAGAGGTTTGCTACTGGACCATGGAAAGGGCCGGCGAGCATGCATGTGTATCCTCAACGTAGCATACATGCCGCTTGCGAAAATGGAGCTGTGCGCACTTCCCGGGCACTTACGCGAACCATCCCTCCTCCCTCTGGCCGGTCTGCAAAGCCAAAAATTTTGGGGAATTCTGTGTTGGGTTTTAGCGATGCCCCAAAATGTTACAGAAGTCTTAGATCCTGGATTTCCTTAGGGCGAGGACCCTAAACCATCTGGGTTTAGAACTTAGGCATCGTGTTAGCAGGGCTGAGTGGGATGTAGACAATCCCTTTTAGTAACTCTTGTGGGAGTTTTCACAACTACGGTTGTGAAAATTTTGCCCCTCCCAAGGCACCTCCTGAGCTCCGTGGGGAAGGAGAATTACAAATGAAGGCAACGACACATGTGTCCCAGGATAATGTTGCAGGATCCAATCTGTGTCAGTCACCGGGACCAGCCAAGCTTTTGAACTTCCAAGCTTTTGTTCTACTTCCTATCAACAGAACCAGGCTTCCTTCTTCTCAAGACCATTGGCCAAGGTCTCAGCAATAATTTGCTCCTCGTGAAACCCACCTCAAGTTCAAGGGAGGTTTGAAAGCATCTAAAGAACTTGTCTCAGGTGTCTTTGCTAGCCTGGCAAACTTGATTTGAAGATGAGCAATTCTCCTTCCAGGATCCAATCTGAGTCAGTCACTGGGACCAGAGACTTAGTTTTGCAAGCTTTCGGACTCGTGCTGAAGCCCATTCTCAGGTAGCTTCTCTCTTTCTCTCTCTCTCTCTCTCCAGAATGATTTAATATGACTTAATAGTCGACCATCAACACCCTAATTAACAACTAAAAAGCCACAACACAGCCAAGCATCTGCCAGGGTTCCTACGGATGCCCTAATTAAATCATGAGCCAAGCTTCAAAGGAAATCTAGTCACTTATTAGGAGCTTCATGTCGGCACATTCCAAGTGAAGCCAACTCTGACCCCACATAATTTATGACCCAGTCTTGACTGTTTCCCCCCTCCCGCCAGGGTGTGTCATCAGTCACATTTGCTAACGGAACAATTTCATGGATTGTAGAGATCACTCCCCTCCGGCTGCTGTGGGTAACCCTGGGAGACAGCCTTGAGAGAGATATGTCTGGAATGTGCTTTTGTTTTTGGCTGCTGTGCTGCTTTGCTGGTTTTCCCATCCCCCTTGTCTATGGCAACTTGAGAGCAGGCCAGGGATGCTTTGTGAGTTGACAGCCCCACATCAATACTACTCGTAGAACAATTAGTTCAGTGCAGACATTCTGGAGAAAGAGAAGTTCTCTGAGGATGGGCTTCAGCACCAGTCCGAAAGCTGCAAAGATTAAATCTCTGGTCCTGGAAGGAGAATTGCTCATCAGGCTGGCAAAGACACTTGAGACAAAGCTCATAAGATGCTTTCAAATCTCCCTTGAACTTAAGGTGGGTTTCACGAGGGGCAAATTATTTGCCAGTGGTCTTTGAGAAGAAGGAAGCCTGTTTCTGTCGATAGGAAGTAGAACAAAAGGTTTGGGAACAAATGAGTTTGGCAACGGGGCCGTGGCTGGCTCCTTTGAAGGCCCCTGGAGGCTCTCCACCTGTTTTGTGCCATGTTGCAAAGAAGGAAGACGGCCTCTCAAATTCTCCTCAAATTTTCCTTTTCATTCTTAGCAGCCTACAGTATAAACCAGTGATGGCTAACCTTTTTTGCTGTCGCGTGCCAAAAACGGGGAGAGCACGGGGGGGTTATGTGTATGTGTGCCCACACACATAATTCACTGTGCCCCTCCCGCTCACACATGCACACATGACACCCCTGCGCTCCCCTGCTTTTGGCACGCGATGGCACGATGGGACCGGAAGGCCCGTTTTTTGCCCTCCCCACGCTCCAGAGGCTTTTTTCTCCTCCTCCTTCCTTCGTTCTTCCTCTCCTTCTCTTTCCTACTTCCCCTACTCCTCTCTTCTTCCCCCCTTCTAACCTTCTCCTCTACTCCTCTTTCCCAGGAGATATATTCTCATTGTGCCCAGAGAGAGAAATATCTGCCTCTACCTAGGATCGAACTCACAGCCTCCTGATGCGGAGGCGAGAGCTCCACCTCTACACCACAGCACCACTGTCTTTGCTGAATGCCTATGATCTGCATACAGTAGCTATTTTTCATTCTTCTCCTCCCTGCTCCCTGTCTCTTCCCAGATGGAGCGCCAACGTTTAGCCCGAGAGAAACAGATGAGAGAAGAGGCCGAACGCACAAGGGATGAGTTGGAGAGGAGACTTCTGCAGTTGAAAGAAGAGGCCACGATGGCGAACGAAGCTCTGGTAGGTCCCTCAGAATTTCAGTGGCGGGATTCAAATAATTTAACAAGCGGTTCTCTGCCTTAATGACCGGCTGGGTGGGCGTGGCCATGGGATGTGACAGGCAGCACTCGGCCTCCTGCACGCCCCCCCCCACGTGCCCCATTTTGGGCCTAGGGCCTAGTAAAGGGCTCCCTGCACCTACACGGGAGCCAAAATGGTGCACATGGGGGCTCCTGGAAGGGGTGGGGCAGGGCAGAGCCAGCCAATCATTTAGCTTCCGGTTCTCCCGAACCGGCTGAATCCCATTACTGCCTCAGATGCTTCTACAGGTAGAGTCTTACCTAGAAAGAACACAAGTGTCTCTGTGGAAGGGATGTTTCATCCAAGATAGTTGGTTGAGGATGTGTGTTGCTCATCTGAGGTCCGTCACTGTTGTGACTTCGATTGGTCACTAAGTGAATTATTGCCAGTCCAGAGCTATCAGTATTCTAAACCTTTCGGAACCCATTCCCCGTCTCCCCAGCTTTGGAAGTCCTCCAGACTTCCATTCATGTGTCTTAATTTCGCCGTCCTTCTCGCCCAGATGAGATCGGAAGAAACCGCCGACTTGCTGGCCGAGAAAGCTCAGATCACCGAAGAGGAAGCCAAGCTCCTGGCTCAAAAGGCAGCCGAGGCGGAGCAGGAAATGCAACGGATCAAAGCCACGGCGATACGGACCGAGGAAGAGAAGCGGCTGATGGAACAGAAGGTGTTGGAGGCGGAGATGCTGGCGCTAAAAATGGCGGAGGAGTCTGAACGAAGGTGGTACCACAGGAGGAGCTTGGTTGGGACTGCTGGGTTTAACCTCTCTGATATGCCCACTTGGGCTCCTTAGGTAGGGGATACCTACTGGGTCTGTCAAACGTCAGGGATGGCACCCCTGTTCCCTTCGAGCGGTGTTTCTCAACCGTGGCAGCTTGAAGACGCGTGGACTTCAACTCCCAGAATTCCCCAGCCTGTATGTAGCATTTATATAGGATTGCTTATTTAGTATCCATGACTACCGTATTTTCCGGCGTATAAGACGACTGGGCGTATAAGACGACCCTCCTCACAGCCATTTAAGGCTCGTCAGAGCCTTATGGGCTGGTCTGCCTGGTTACAGGAGAATGAGACCCGGCGTATAAGACGACCCCCGACTTTTGAGAAGATTTTTGTGTGTTAGAAAATAGTCTTAAACGCAGGAAAATACAGTATTTATTTATTTTATTTATTGAATTTCTATACTGCCCTTCTCCTGAAGGACTCAGGGCAGTGAACAGAATAGGATTTCATATACATATTATATATATATATATATATATATATATATATATATATATATATATATATATATATATATATATATATATATATATATATTATAAATAGTAAATGATAAATTGAGTCAACTTAGTGTATCTGCTAAGACCTTGGCATAGAATTTTGATGTTTATGCTAGCCCTGCTTGTTGAAATAGAAAGGTCTTCAGGGCACGTCGGAAAGTGCGAAGATCTGGAATTATTCGTATTCCAGGGGGTATTTTGTTCCAAAGAGTAGGTGCCCCCACAGAGAAGGCTCTCTCCCTTGGAACTACTAGCCGACATTGTTTTAATGATGGTATAATCACTTAAGTGTTGTTTCTAATGTTTTGCGATGAATGTATTTTTACAATGACTATGATTAATGATCTATCACTATGGTTGTATGTACATTGAAACTCACACCAACTGCTTCAGTGACTCCCTCCAGCCACCTCGTTCTCTGCCGTCCCCTTCTTCTTTTGCCCTCCATCGTTTCCAGCATTCCACTCTTCTCCAGGGAGTCCTTCCTTCTCATTTGAGTTGAGTTGAGTTGAGTTGGCCAAAGCATTTGAGTTTCCTCTTCAGGATCTGGCCTTCTCACGAGCAGTCAGGATTGATCTCCTCTAGGACTGACCGGTTGGATCGCCTTGCAGTCCAAGGGACTCGCAGGAGTCTACTCCAGCACCAGAGTTCAAAGGCTTCAATTCTTTGGTGCTCAGCCTTCCTTATGGTCCAACTTTCCCATCCATCCATTGCAACTGGGAAAACCATCGCCTTGACTATACGCACTTTCGTTGGCAGGGTGATGTCTCTGCTTTTTAGAATGTTGTCTAGATTTGCCATAGCATAGCATAGCCATATAAGAGATTATCTCACCCCATTTTGGAATAGAGACAGTGGCAAGAAAGGTGATCAGTTGTGGGGTTCCTGGTAAACCAGCATGTCTTTTGTTGTTCATTTGATTTAATTGTCAGCTGCGGAATCTTTTCTGAGAGTTTTCCAAGTTAAGAATCGGCTATCAGAGATAACAATCCTCGCCTTCGACCGTTTCTGCTTTATGATATGGATAGGACGTGACCTTGCTCAGATGAAGCATTGCCCCTCTTGTCTTTTTTGGGGGGAGGATACATCCTGGTTTGGGTCTGACTGTGGATTCTTTCCTTCTTGACTGCCTGCAGGGCAAAGGAAGCGGATCAGCTCAAGAACGACTTGCAAGAATCCCGTGACTCAGAGAGGAGAGCCAAGCAGAAACTTCTGGAAATCACTAGCAAGTCATCCTACACCGTAAGGAAATTCTGAATTACTGCATTATTTTTTCCTCCCCGCCAGTTGAGGACTCCGGACTTTTCGTTCTTATGGATATGCCTGGGTGTCCTTTCCCAACTTTGACAACTTTAAGATGGGTGAACTTGTCAACTCCCAGAATTCCCCAGCCAGCTTGAATTGACACCCTTAGTCCAGTGTTTGTGAGTCTCAGCAAATTTGAGATGGGCGGACTTCAACTCTCAGAATTTTCTGCTTGAATTGACACCCTAGGCCAATATTTCTCAACTTTGGCAATTTTTAAGATGGGTGGACTTCAACTCCCAGAATTCCCCAGCCAGCTTGAACTGACACCTCAACTAGGGTTTGTGAGTCTCAGCAACTTTTAAGATGGAGGGATTTCAACTCGCAGAATTCCCCACCCAGCTATCTTAAAGTTGCCACGCTTGGGGAAACACTGTTTGAGATGAGTGGACTTTAATTTCCCGAAATTGTTAGCCATTGTGACCATGTTGGCTAAGGAATCCTGAGATTCTGAGATTAACCCATTTTAAATAACAATAGCACTTACTGTAGATTTATATATCGCTTCCCAGGGCTTCCCAGCCTTCTCTAAGCAGTTTACAGAGTCGGCCTCTTGCCCCCAACAATCTGGGTCCTCATTTTACCAACCTCAGAAAGATGGAAGGCTGAGTCAACCTTGAGCCGGTCAGGATCGAACTCCTGGCTGTGGGCAGAGTTAGCCAGCAATATTGCATTCTAACCCCTGCACTTCCAGAGAGGGAGGGAGGGAGAGAGAGAGGGAAGGAGGGAAGGAAAGAAGGAAGGAAGGAAGGAAGGAGGAGAAGAATTGAAAGAGATAAATTGAACGAGTAGCGTAGGGGAGTAATGCCTCCTACAAAGGCAGCATTTAAGATCCAGCTGCTGCAATTACTTGCGAGTTCAATCCCAGGCAGGCTCAAGGTCGACTCAGCCTTCCATCCTTTATAAGGTGGGTAAATTGAGGACCCAGTTTGTTGGGGGCAATAAGCTGACTTTGTATAAAATATACAAAAGTATGAAGGCTGTTGCTTAACGCATTGTAAGCCGCCCTGAGTCTCCGGAGAAGGGCGGCATATAAATCAAATTAAAAAAATAAAATAAAATAAAGAAAAAGATGATAAGGGAGGAAAGGAGGGAGGGAGGGAGGGAGGAAGGAAAAACAATAACTATAGCACTTATATACCTCTTCACAGTGCTTTTACAGCCCTCTCTTAGCGGTTTACAGGGTGAGCATCTTGCCCACAACAATCTGGGTCCTCATTTTATCCACCTCGGAAGAAAAAAAATCTCTTTAAAGTGACATTCTTGATTGTCAAGGATGTTTGGGGCTTTTTTGAATTCCTAGCAATTCCGCAGCAATGGCTGTGAGAAAAAAAATCATCCTTGAAATGGAAAGACGGAACCGGAAAGATGCGCCGATGATCTCTTCATGATTTGGGGGGGGGGTGTTAGTGGTTCTTAAAAGATTTTGCCTACTGTGTGCAAGCAACGTTTGCAGAATTAGTGAAACCCGGGTGCCTGTTCTCGGAGATTCCAGCGTGCGGATGATCCCTTAAATCTCTTTATCCCCTTAATAGTAGCAAACTTAGGAGATCCCCGATTGAAACGCAAGGCAACCGACTTTAAAGAGGAGCAAAAACAAAACAAAAAAAAAACAAAAAAAACGGTTTTCCATCTTGAAAAATATTGTATTTATTAGCCCTCGTCGTGGAACAGTTTCATGTTACCTTTTGCAATTCTCACTCTCGGTTTTGTTCTGTTTTGCTGGGAGCATGAATCATTCCGGGTCTCGGTTTAAACAGCCAGAGTGCAATTGCCCAGAGGACTGATTCTCTCATAAAAGACACCTCGGCTGAATAGGAAAAGAAAGACAAGTGCAAAAAGTAAGGAGGGTAAAAAGAAAAGAAAAGAAAAGAAAAGAAAAGAAAAGAAAAGAAAAGAAAAGAAAAGAAAAGCAGAGTGCAATAAAAATAATGTTCTTTGGTAATTGCTGGCAGGAAAAAGGAGCATCCTGGTCCAGAATAGGTGGGCCAAGAACATGTAAAACAAAGTTAAAAAATCTGGAAGAGCCTGTTAAAAGAAAGGCTCATTTATTCATTCAGCTGCCCAAAGTCACTGAAACTCGGGCTGCGTACAAGTTTAATTTATTGTGGTTGGTTTATTTATTTATTTTATTGGTTCGATTTATATGCCGTCCTTCTCCAGAGACTCAGGGCGGCTTACAATACGTTAAGCAATAGCCATCATACTTTTGTATATACCTGCTAAGTAGGGCTTTTGGGCCCCCCCTAAGCGGTGTTCTTTTTTTTATACAAAGTCAGCTTATTGCCCCCACAATCCGGGTCCTCATTTTACCTCCCTCGGAAGGATGGAAGGCTGAGTCAACCTTGAGCCTGGGGAGATTTGAACTTGCAGTAATTGCAGGCAGCTGGCAGCTAAGCGCTATTTAACAGCACTTTAGTCTGCTGTGCCACCAAGGCTCTTCGGGGTGGGCTTCAAAAATTTTAATAAGGGGGTTCTCTGTCCGGTTTCTGAGTGGGCGTGGGCATGGTGGATGTGGACTAGTCGGCCTCTTGCACAATGGCAGGGGGATAGGGGTAGGCATTTTTGCCCTCCCCAGGCTCCGAAAGCTTTCCTCGAGCCTCCAGGAGGACGAAAACGTCCTCCCCAGGCTCCGGAGGCCCTTCCTGAACTTCCGGTAGGCCTGTTTTTCGCCCTTCCCGAGCCTCCGTGCGCACCCTGTACTTAACCTGCATCCAAAACTGGGAGGAGTAGGCGGGGCCAGCCAGGAGTAGGATTTGGGGCTTCTCTGAACTGCACAGAATCGTAAGTAGAGGTTCTCTCGAACCCCTGCAAACTCCCCAGCAGCTCCCCCTGGTTGCACTGTCACCAGATGTTTAGACTGGATTTGGCATTTAGTCCACACCTGTTGAGTCCTCCCCACGAACCTGGGATAGGCAGGTGTGGGTGTTTGAGCTTGTGCTCGCTGATCACTTGACTTTCGGTTTCCGGCGCTCTGGCACGCATATCCGCTCTGGCCAGCTGGTCTGGGTTTCTGGCGCTCCCTGCACACGCATTCCAGTTTGGGCACTTGGTGCTGAAAAGGTTCGCTATCACTGATCTATATCGTCCATCTGTCTGTCTGTCTCTATCTAATCCATCTATCATCATAACTGTCTATCTATCTATATCTATCTACATTATCTATTCCATCTTTATATCTAATCTAGCTATCTAGCTATCTATATCTTTATATCTAATCCATCCATCTATATTTATATCTATCCATCCATCCATCCATCCATCCATCCATCCATCCAATCTGTCTTCTATCTAATCCATCTTTATATCTAATCTATCTGTCTGTCTGTCTGTCTATCTATCTATCTATCTATCTATCTATCTGTCTATCTATATCTTTATATCTAATCCATCCATTTATATTTCTATCCATCCATCCATCCATCTATCTAATCTGTCTTCTATCTAATCCATCTTTATATCCTATCTATCTATCTGTCTATCTATCTATCTGTCTGTCTGTCTATATCTTTATATCTAATCCATCCATCGATATTTCTATCTATCTTATCATTTTTCTATCTATCTCTATCCATCCATCCATCCATCCATTCATCCGTCTGTTGATCACCTCTGTCTGTCTGTCCATCTATTCATCCATCTACCCATCTATTGATCCTGTCTGTCTGTCTGTCTGTCTTGGGAATTGGCAATCATGAATCCCTTTTTTGATGACACCCTTGAGATTGTCCTCTGTTTCCTTTTTCATCTTTTTCTCTGGGTGGGCACATTAATCCTGAAAAGCCGATTTCCGACAATGGGTGTTGCTGATGCGAATACGTGTCTGACAGCGACAACCCCCCCACCCCCCAAAACCCAGCCAAGTCTTCTTCATCAAAAGACGGAAGAGTTTTTCAAATGGGGATCAAGCCCACTTCAATCAGGAGCCATCAAATCCTTCACGCCCTTTGTCCCTCACTCGCCCTCCCTTTAATCAAGATTTTAAGGAGCAGCCTGGCATCATTTATCAACTCCTTTTGGAGGTGGGAGTGAGATCTCTGTTTGTTGTGGCCCACAACAAACGTCAGCAGAGCTGGCAGCAGATTTGGACAGCGAGGAAGTTGGGGAGGAACATGGGCCAGTCCTGGAGTCTGGGGAAGGCTCCGATGAGGGCTCTGCGTCGGAGGCAGAGAGAGGGCCAGGGCCGTCTGACAGTTGTCAGCTGCCTTCGGAGTCGAACATCAGTGAGGCAGATGAACAGCTGGAGCCTGTTCCCAGTGTGCGCATGCGCAGAGCTGCCAGGAGAAGAGAACAGCTAAAGAACAAGGGTCGACTTGGGAGTAAGGCCACAGGTGGACGATGAAGGGCCCCTCCCATAGGGAAGAAAAGAGGAGCAAAGGGGGAGTGGAGTTCACAGGAGATAATTAGTCCACTTAATTAGTTCGTGACTTCTTGCCAAGTTTTGAAGATATCGGCCTGGCCGCTCTCCAAGCCAGATAAGGTCTGTGACTGTAAATTCTCCCTTGAAAGACTTTGCTGGATGTGACTGAGAAGAATTCACAGTCACTTAATATAAAAAGGGGTTTTTTTCGGGACAAGGAGTCCCCCCGAGCTCCGTTATCACTGGCAGAGGGCTAGCAAAACAAACTAAAAAGAAAACAAAAGGAGAAATGTTTCCCCGTTTTGCATTTGAGCATCAAGAAGGGACAGGAAAGGAGAAAGGGAAAGAGGAAAGACAAAGAAAAAGACAGGAAGAGAGCAAGGAAGGAAAAAGGAGAGGGGAAGGAAGGAGAAAGGAAAAAGGAGAGGGAAGGAAAAAGAAGAGAAGGAAGGAAAGATGGGAAAAATGGGGAATGTATAAAGTAGAAAGTAAGAGGAATGAAACTGATATTTATTTATTTATTTGTTTGTTTATTTGTTTATTTGTTTATTTATTGGTTCGATTTATATGCCGCCCTTCTCTGGAGACTCAGGGCGACTTACAATGTGTTAAGCAATAGCCTTCATACTTTTGTATATACCTGCTTAGTAGGGCTTCCCCCCCCCCCCCAAACGGTGTTCTTTTTTTATACAAAGTCAGCTTATTGCCCCCACAATCTGGGTCCTCATTTTACCTACCTCGGAAGGATGGAAGGCTGAGTCAACCTTGAGCCTGGTGAGATTTGAACTTGCAGTAATTGCAGGCAGCTGGTGTTACTTAACAGTACTTAGTCTGCTGCGCCACCAAGGCTCTTTATATGTAAAAAGAAACACATATTATGTGTTTGTGTTCTATATATTGTGTTGTGTTGTTGTAAAATCAATAAAAAAAATTGAAAAAAGGAAAAAGGAGAGGGAAAGGAAGAAGAAAGGAAAAAGGTGAGGTTAGGAAAAAGAAGAGAAGGAAGGAAGGAAGGAAGGAAGGAAGGAAGGAAGGAAGGAAGGAAGGAAGGAAGGAAGGAAGGAAGGAAGGAGATTATAATGTGAGGAAGGGTCTGAGAGAAGTCCTGCCACCACAGTCCCCCCCTCCCCAACACCAGGTCAAACACAATCCTGATCCGGCCTTCAATGCAATCGAGTCTGACACCCCCTGCTCCGAGTCGTAGCTTCTTAGCAGCTGGCAGAGAGCAAGCCGAGATTCTCCGTTCACAGGGCCCAGCCCCGCCAGCAATGTTCTCTTCCTAATAGGTGAGCCTTTCTCCAAACAGGACGCGAGCCAGCAGTTGACGCGCGATCCTTCCCCTTGTACGACAAATTGGCGGGGTTGCATTGGCTTAAAAGAGCTTTTGTCTGCCTAACAAGATCTCGTTTTTTTGTCCAAGCTGTCAGGGAAAATTTTGGCCTTTGTTCCTAAGCGTCTGTTTGACAGCACACCTGTCCTTCTCACTTGCCAGCTGGAAATGCTTCCATATTGCATTTTTTAAAAACCTCGCCTTCTAGTCAAAAAGAGGCCCAACTTAAAAACTAAGGAGAAATTTCCTAACAGTGAGAACAATGAATCCGTGGAACTCCTTGCCTCCAGAAGTTGTGAATGCTCCAACACTGGAAGTTTTAAGAAGAGGTTGGATAGCCATTTGTCTGAAGTGGTGTAGGGTTTCCTGTCCAAGCAGGGGGTGCCGTTATTCTGTCTGTTGGCCAGCTGATTGTCGTGCGCGCATGCACACCAGATACCCGGAAGAGGAACTGGCAATGTTGCGTGTGCCAGGTGTCATGTGGCTCCATGTGCCACATCAGGCATGCGTGTCATAGGTTCGCCATCATGGGTATAGGGTTTCCTGCTTGAGCAATGTTTCCTGGAGTGAGGCCAACCATATTTTCCGCTCTGGCTTGAATGAGATGCAGGAAGAAAGACGCTCTGGCTGATAGTCACAGCCACTGCTGAGATCATACAAACCACCCCCGATGCTCGCTTGTTTCGTCCTTGGTGTCACTTGGGAAGCTGATCAGTTTACTTTTATATGCCTGAAATGGTGATTAATGAGGGTGGAGGTTTGTTCTCCGAGCTTGCGGGTTGGTTTTCGAATGTTTTGTCACCTGGCTAGGTAACGGTCAGGGTTCCAACCGATGCCCTAATTAAATCTTGAGCCTCGAGCCAAGCTTCAAAAGAAACCCAGTTATTTATTAGGAGCTTCATGTCGGCATGTTCCAAGTGAAGCCAACTCTGACCTCACTTAATTCACGCCCCGGCTTCGACCCTGTTTCCCCCCATCCTTCGAAGGTGTGCCATCGGTCACATTCCCCAAAGAAGCAATTTCGCAGGTTGTAGAAGTCCCTCCCTCCAGCCACGGTGGGTCTCCGTGGAGATGGCCTTGACATAGAGATGGCTGGAGTGTGCTTTTGTTTTGACTGAAGTGTGCAGCTGTGAGGCTCGGTTCCCCATTCCCTGCCTATGGCAACTTGAGAGCAGGTCAGAAATGCTTTGCAAATTGACAGTAACGTCTTCAGGTGTGGGTGTGTCAATTGGGGGTCATGATGGGTCAGGTGTGGGTGTGTCAATTGTGGATAGCTCAGCAGATTAAAAGCATTGTGATGAACACCAGCTGTCTGCAATTACTGTAAGTTCGAGGCTCAAGGATGACTCAGCCTTCCATCCTTTCTAAGGTAGGTCAATTGAGGACCCAGTTTGTGGGGGCTGACTTCGTATAAATATACAAAAGTATGAAGGCTATTGCTTAACACATTGTAAGCCGCCCTGAGTCTCTGGAGAAGGGCGGCATATAAATCAATATTTTTTTTTAAAAAAAATTGGGGGGTCTTGTGATGGGTCAGGTGTGAGTCACCAGTGAGGGTCCTGTGATGGGGAGGTTATGTCAGGTGAGGTTCATTCAACTCCGCTGAAGGTACTGATACTTAGCCTGGTAACGAAACATTCGAAAACCAACCCATTCCAACCCACAAGCTCGGAGAATGAACCTTCACCCTCCTCCTCCTATGCCTGAGCTACAGATATCCACCCCTATGGTGGATTAATCTCTTATTTTGTCCTCAGCCGCCCATGAACGCAAGTACAACCGCCTTGCCCGCTGACATGTCAACATTTGGCATCATTAGTGAAAGCCTCTCCTTCGACTTCAAGGATAACGACATGAAGAGGTTGTCCATGGAGATCGAGAAGGAGAAGTGAGTCCTCTTATTACTTCATCCCAGTCACTCTGCCTCAGCCTTCCTCGACCTCTTGCGGGAAGGTTTTCCACCATGTTGAGAGAATATGCAGGAAGCTGAAAAGCTAAAGAATGGCAGAGCAGCTGCTTGACAAAGCCTGCCTCTTGGTTTTGATGTTAGCTTCAAGGGATTGGCTTTCTGCTCAGTCACTCGTGCCCTGCTCATCTTGTGTTTGGACTACTACAATGTGCTCTACATGGGGCTACCATGAGGCAGACAGAGAGACAGATGATAAATGACAGATAGATGATAGATTATGAATGGATGGATGTATTAGATATAAAGATAGAAGATGGATTAGATAGATAGATAGATAGATAGATAGATAGATAGATAGATAGATAGATAGATAGATAGATAGATAGATAGATAGATAGGATGATAGATGATAGAGAGAGAGAGATGGTAGAGGTAAATCATAGATGATAGATAGATAGATAGATAGATAGATAGATAGATAGATAGATAGATAGATAGATAGATAGATAGATAGATGATAGATAGATAGATAGATAGATAGATAGATAGAGAGAGAGAGAGAGAGAGATAAAGATAGAAGATGGATTAGATGGATGGATAGATGGATTAGATAGATGATAGATAGACAGATTAGATATAAAGATAGATAGAAGATGGATTAGATGGATGGATGGGTGGATTATAGATGATAGAGAGAGATAGAGATAGGTAGGTAGATAGATATAAAGATAGAAGATGGAATAGATGGATGGATGGATGGATCGATGGATGGATTAGATAGATGATAGAGATAGAGATAGATAGGTAGGTAGATAGGTAGATAGATATAAAGATAGATAGAAGATGGAATAGATAGATGGATGGATGGATGGATGGCTGGCTGGCTGGCTGGATGGATGGATGGATGGATGGATATAAAGATGGATTAGATATAAAGATATATAGAAGATGGATTAGATATAAAGATAGATTAGATATAAAGATAGAGATTAAATGGATGGATGGATTGATGGACAGACAGATGGATGGATTAGATAGATAGATAGACAGACAGACAGACAGACAGATAGATAGATTAGATTAGATGATAGGAAGATGATAGATATTGATAGATGATTGTTGGATGGAATGGATGGATGCAAAAATCACTTCTGTGGCAGCTCACGGCGGTTTCTTTCCGTCTGTCCAGAGTCGAATATATGGAGAAGAGCAAACATCTCCAGGAGCAGCTGAATGAGCTGAAGACCGAGATCGAAGCTCTGAAACTGAAGGAGAGAGAGACAACCATGGACATCCTGCACAGCGAGAACCACGACCGGGGGAATAGCAAACACAACACCATTAAGAAGGTAATTCTTCTTCTGGCTCTTTTGAAATGGCCAACTGTAGCCTTTTCTGACGTGGTGTCCCCACAAGCTGGGTGGGGAGTCCCCTTTCATGCTAGCTGGGAATTCTGAGAGTTGCACACACGGGAAGGAGGGCATTCAGCTGCAACCTTTGGCAATTCTGAAATTGCTTTTTCAAGAGGCCACCGGACTTTCTGTTTTTCTTAGAAGACGTTTTCCTTCTCCTCCAAAGAGGATGAGAATCTATCTATATAGTGTCTAGGGAGATTCTCAAATCATCCAGGTCACGGTTGTCCAACGATGCTTTTCCAAAAGGCAACTGGATGTTTTTGGTTGGTTTTTTTCCCCCCTTGAAAATCCTTCGTTTCTCATTCAAGGAGCTTCTTCAGAATCGAAGGGAATTCTGGGATATGAACTCCATCCATGTTAAAATGGGCAAGGTGAGAAACACGACGCGGACGGGCCTCTCTTGTCAGCAGAGAAGGGCATCTCGCGCCTTCCTTCACGGTCGCTTCTCCTCCTCTACCTCTCGCGCGGCCTTCGTTTCAATTTTGTCCCAAGCCCACAAGATGAGCAGCTCGGCCGGTGAAATTGAAGGAAGCCTTAAGCTCCTTCGGATGGAGGGATTTTTCTCGTACGGGCATCGCCCTCCGAATGTGTCTTTTACCAGATCATCACAAAATCCCTTCCTAAAAGAATTTCTGGTTGCCTTCCTGCTCCGAATTTTCTTGAATTAACACAAGTATCTTTCCATGTCAGGGGGAAAAAAATGTGGTGGTTTTTGTTTTTGGCTGTTCAGACTGCGGGTGACTGGTGAATGCCATGACCTTTGATGAATGAGAAGGACAATCTCTACACAGATTAAAATCTGCATTTCAGAAAGCTATCTCTGAACCTCTCTCAAGCAGGAGAAACCAAGGAAGAAAACTGGGTTTAGCAACTAATCAGTAGAAACTCTTCTCTTCTCTTCTCTTCTCTTCTCTTCTCTTCTCTTCTCTTCTCTTCTCTTCTCTTCTCTTCTCTTCTCTTCTCTTCTCTTCTCTTCTCTTCTCTTCTCTTCTCTTCTCTTCCCCTTCCCCTTCCCCTTCCCCTTCCCCTTCCCCTTCCCCTTCCCCTTTCCCTTTCCCTTTCCCTTTCCCTTTCCCTTCCCTTCCTTTTTCTTCCTTTCCTTTCCTTTCCTTTCCTTTCCTTTCCTTTCCTTTCCTTTCCTTTCCTTTCCTTTCCTTTCCTTTCTTTCCTTTCCTTTCCTTTCCTTTCCTTTCCTTTCCTTTGCTTCCCTTCCCTTCCCTTCCCTTCCCTTCCCTTCCCTTCCCTTCCCTTCCCTTCCCTTCCCTTCCCTTCCCTTCCCTTCCATACTGTTCTGTCTGTTCTGTTCTGTTCTGTTCTGTTCCACTCTATTCTCCTTCCCCTTCTCTTCTAATTCTCTTCTCCTTCCCTCTTCTTCCTCTTCTCTTCCTCTTCTATTCTGTTCTCCTTCCTTCTTCCCTTCCCTTCCCTTCCTCTTCTCTCTTCCCTTCCCTTCCCATCCCATCCCATCCCATCCTCTCTCCTTACCTTCCTTCCTTCTATCCTCCCTCCCACCCTCCCTCCTCTCCCCTCCAGGTTGTTGATCTGAGCACAAAATAAAGGGAAATTCTTGTAAAACGAGCCTACCGAGGCACATAAAAAACCCTCGATTCCTTCCTTGCTTCACTAGGGCAGCGGAGACGGATCCCGTGAATTCCTGCTCTAGAGAACTGGAAAGATGAAGAGGAGCAGGGATGCAGTTCCCAGGAGGGTCCCCCCCCCGGGGGTGGGGGTGGGGGAGGGGAGAGTGCAGGGGTTACGGTTAGCTCTCTCTCTTGCTAGAAAAGGAAAGACCGCATTTGTTTTCCCTTCGCCTGTTAACGGGGAATGCGTCCATCTGTTTCCCTTCCAAGGAAAAGAGACGAGCAGAGGATTCCGAAGCAGCCTGCCTTTGAGGATACCGGAGGGGGCAGCCTAGCCGGTCCCTTCTCTAGGGCCGCTCTCCTGAGCCTGCATGCCTTCCCCATTCCTCTCTTTGCTCCTGTCTTGGGGCCACCCAGGAGTGTGCAGGAAGGCTGGACACTTGGATGAGACAGGCAGCTTAGTGGCAAATCTCCTCTTCTGCCTTCCTTCCGCCTCGGCAATGACAGAAATGGAGTTAAAGAGATGGGGGGGGGGAGGGAAGGGGGGTGTCGGTTACCTGTGATCTCCGAAGCTTGTGGAAGACAGAAATTCTCCTTTTGTGAGCCGCCCGACAAGCACGTCCTCTCCCGAAAGCAATAAATAAATAAATAAAATAATCGGACATGCTGATTAGAGCCCTAAAATTGTGAAATATTATTAGTTAAACAAGGGCAGGGATGTTTGCAAAGAATAGCTTTTGGAATTCCGTATTTTCTATTTGATGGGTAGGTAGGTAGGTAGATACCATAGACAGATATGATGATAGGTAAAGAAATAGATATAAAAGATGATGAAGATAGATATGAAAGATATGATAAATAGTTATGATAGTGGTAAGTAGATAGATAGATGATAGATAGATAGATAGATAGATAGATAGATAGATAGATAGATAGATAGATTAGAGAAATAAAAATATAGGATGATAGATGATAGGGAGAGAGAGAGATGGTAAAGGTAGATGATAGATGATAGATAGATAGATAGATAGATAGATAGATAGATAGATAGATAGAGAAGTAAAGATAGATAGGATGATAGAGAGAGAGAGATGGTAGAGGTAAATCATAGATGATAGATAGATAGATTAGATAGATTAGATAGATAGATAGATAGATAGATAGATAGATAGATAGATATAGAAATAAAGATAGATAGATAGGATGATAGATGATAAAGAGAGAGAGATGGTAGAGGTAAATCATAGATGATAAATAAGATAGATAGATGATAGATAGATAGATAGATAGATAGATAGATAGATATAGATAGATAGATAGATAGATAGATAGATATAGAAATAAAGATAGATAGGATGATAGATGAGAGAGAGAGAGAGAGATGGTAGAGGTAAATCATAGATGATAAATAAGATAGATGGATGGATAGATAGATAGATAGATATGATAGTGATAGATAAATATGATAGATATGATCGATATATATGATAGTATATAGTTGCATATGATAGAGCGATAGATATGAAAAATAGATATGAGTGATAGATATGATATATAAATATGATAGGTAGATACAATAAATGGGTACGATAGTATATAGTTACATATGATAGATAGAATAATAGATAAGTAGATATGATAGTGATATATATGATCGATTTATAAATATGATAGGTAGATATAATAAATATATATGATAGTGATACCGTGTTTCTCCAAAAATAAGACTCTGCCTTATATTTTTTCTGAACCCTGAAATAAGCACTTGGCCTTATTGCCATGCGCTCAAAAGCCCGATTGGGCTTATTATCAGGGGATGTCTCATTTTGGGGGAAACAGGATAGATAGATAGATAGATAGATAGAGAGATAGAGAGATAGAGAGATAGAGAGATAGAGAGATAGAGATAGATAGATAGATAGATAGATAGATAGATAGATAGATAGATAGATAGATAGATATGACAGACAGACAGACAGAATGATACACAACACAACACAACAGAATAACAGAGTTGGAGGGACCCCAGCTCAGGCAAGAGACCCCCAGTTTCCAGACAAACTGCTCTCCAGTCTCCTTTAAAAGCCTCCAGTGATGGAGCCCCCACAGCCTCTGAAGGCAAGCCCTTCCATTCCTTTAATTGTCCTTACTCTCAGGAAATTTCTCTTGCGTGTTTTGCCCAGCCATCAATAATCCAGAGGCGTGCAAGTCCTTAAATGAAGAATTTTCTCCATTTTAGCAGATAAATACGCCTTCTGTGAAACGAATCCCCGTAAGAATCCAGCGGAAAATTGTTATATATTAAAAAGAAGAAGACTTTCATTTTCCCTCTTTCTTTCTTTTTTTTTTTTAAGAAAAACCACTTTCCTCTCGAAAGAGCTTGGGCTCATGATGTAGCTTATTGATATTTCATGTATTGTCCCCAGAGGCCAGGGATGTAGGTCAGGCCCACCATCTCAGCCTTTTCATAACCAGGAACAGAGGATTTTCATCTGATTTTTATTGCAATTATGGCCGGATGACCCCTGCAAAGGAAAGATCACTGGTGGTTTATTTGCCAGAGTGAGGATATTAGCAGATGGTACTGTCATGCAAATATGAAGGAAGATATATGCCAATTTTGCTTCTGCCTTTTAATTTGCATGTATACGTATATAAGTATGCTGTGGTGGATGTTTTGTGTGTTTGTGTGAGATGTGAAACAGAAGAGATAGATGGAGAAAGACAGAAAGAAAGGGAGAGAAAGAGAGAGGAGACAGAGATAGAAGAGAAAAGAGACAGAGAAAAAGACAGAGGTGAGAGAGATAGAAGAAATAGATCGGAGAGAAAGACAGAGAGGGAAAGAGCATTGAGACAGAGAGAGAAGTACAGAGAGAGAGATAGAAGAGGAAGAAGTGATAGGAGAAATAGAGAGAGAGAGAGAGATGAGATGAGACAGAAGAGATAGAAAAAGAAATACAGAGAGAGATAGGAGAGGAAGAAGTGATAGGCGAGAAAGACAAAGAAAGAAAGAAAGAAAGAAAGAAAGAAAGAAAGAAAACAAAAGAAAGAAAGAAAGAGATGAGGCAGAGATAGAAGAGATAAAGAGACAGAGAAAAAGACAGGTGAGAGAGAGAAGAAATAGATAGGAGAGAAAGACAGAGAGAAAAAGGAGAAGAAGAAGTTATAGATAGGAGAGAAAGAGAGAGAGATGAGACAGACAAATAGAAGAAATAGAGAGAAAAGAGAAAGAGAGAGATGAGACAGATAGAAGAGATAGATAAGCAAGGAAGAAAGAGAGAGGAGAGGAAGAAGTGATAGATAGCAGAGAAAGAGAGAGAGGAGAGGAAGAAGTGATAGATAGCAGAGAAAGAGAGAGAGGAGAGGAAGAAGTGATAAAGACAGAAAGAGAGAGCGCGAGAGGAGAGGAAGAAGCAATAGATAGGAGAGAAAGGCAGAGAAAAAAGACACACAAAGAGAGTATTGATTTTCCTTCTTTTAAGAAAATAATGTCACCAAGGCAGAGATTACCCCGTTGCCACCTTAAGTTGGGGGCAAGATCCTCCTGTTGGAAGACCGAGGAGTACAGTTAATTTAGTTAATTTCTTTATTGGATTTAGAAGTATTTTTAAACTGCGATGTTTGCGCCGAAGAGCTCAGAAAGCATATTAGCAGTGAGACTTTCCCCTGCTCCTCAGGCTTAGAGTCTTAAGCACAGGATGCACTTTGGGCCAAAGGGACGAAGGGAAGGGGGAAGGACGGAGGCTTCAAATAATGCAAGCAAAGTCCTATCTTTATCAAAGATGGATCTTCTCCAACAGCTCATAGGCGACAAGGGGGCCGTCTCAAACCTGGCTGACCTTCACTCCTAAAAACCACACCGCCATCATCTTTCCCAACGAAACCCGGTTTGTGAGAAGCCATGGTCTCCGTGGCACGTTCTTCCCTTCTCACAAACCAGCTGCACTGCGGATTTCAGCCCCGGCTTCCCTTCCCCCCCCCCAGTGGTTAGCTAGATTTTATTTATTTTTTATTTGTAGCCGGTCTTTATTAATTTTACAAAAAAATAAAAAAACAAAACTCCTCCAAGGAGCAAATGTGTCCAACACACCTTCCTCTTCTTCCTCCCCACAATAACAATCTCGGGAGGTGAGTTGGCCCGAGAAATAGTGCCTTGTTCAAAGTTACCCAACTCTTTTTTCTGCCTAAGGTGGGGACTAGAACTCCCAGTATCCTAGTGATTGGTCCAAAGTCATCTAGCTGGCTGTCGGGCTTATGGCAGGACTAGAACTCACCGTCACTTGGTGATTGGCCCAAAATGACCCAGCTGGCTTTCATGCCTAAGGCGGGACTAGAACTCCCAGTCTCCTGGCAATTTCACCCAAAATGACCCAGCTGGTTTTCATGCCTAAAGCGGGACTAGAACTCACCGTCTCCTGGTGATTGGCCCAAAATGACCCAGCTGGCTTTCATGCCTAAGGCAGAACTAGAACTCCCAGTCTCCTGGTGATTGGCCCAAAATGATCCAGCCGGGTGTCATACCTAAGGCGGGACTAGAACTCCCAGTCTCCTGGTGATTGGCCCAAAATGATCCAGCCGGGTGTCATACCTAAGGCGGGACTAGAACTCCCAGTCTCCTGGTGATTGGCCCAAAATGACCCAGCTGACTAAGGCAGAACTGGAATTCCCTCCCTCCTGGTGATTTCCCCCCAAATCAGCCAACTGGCTTTCAGGCCTGAGGCAGGACTTGAACTCACTACCTCCTCTTTCTAGCCTAGTGGCTTTCCCCACTAGGCCAAACCGTCTCTGTGTAGACGCCGCTATAAACTGGCTCTGGAAGATGCTTGCTTTCTTTTATCTCCCTGTGCTTAAAAACGTATCTTATATCTGGAGGAACCTGTCAATCAAATGTTATGGCCCCGCCCACCCACCCCTGAATCCAAAGACACCCCCCCTTATACCACCCCCACCCACCCCCCAGCATCCATCTCTCAGTGTCCCGCCTGATTAGGTGGCTCAAGTGGCTAAGACGCCGAGCTTGTCGATCAGAAAGGTTCGGCAGTTCCGGCGGTTCGAATCCCTAGCACAGCTCTCCTGGCGTGATCAAAAGGGGGTTGGACTAGAAGGCCTCCCAAGGTCCCTTCCCAGCTCTTGTGACTGTTATTATGATTGCACAAAAGCGTAGCGAGGACCCGGATGCTCTCTTGAATTCACGGAGGACTTTTCTTGTTTCTTATCGTTTGCCGGTTTTAGCCTCAAGCGCAAGGCAGAAGAGCTATCTGCATTTGAGACTTCTCAAGTAGCTTATTCCAAGGTACTTCATGTTTGGTGTCGGGATGGGTGTCTCTCCCCCCCCCACTACTAACGCCTGCATGAGCCTTGCCTGTGAC
>CM075968.1:20758232-20829292 GCA_038048745.1 Coluber constrictor foxii
CAACTCCAGGATTACACAGCCAGCACAGGGGATAGATAGATAGATAAAATAGAATGGACAATAGTTGGATATTAGATGCTAGATTGATAATATAGATAGATACCGGTAGGTAGGTAGGTAGGTAGATAGGTAGAAAAATAAATAGGTAGGTAGGTAGGTAGGTAGGTAGGTAGATAGATAGATAGATAGATAGATAGATAGATAGATAGATGATAGATAGATAGATAGATAGATAGATAGATAGATAGATAGATAGAAAGAAAGAAAGAAAGAAAGAAAGAAAGAAAGAAAGAAAGAAAGAAAGAAAGAAAGAAGATACAGTGGGGTAAAAAAGTATTTAGTCAGCCACCAATTGTGCAATTTCTCCCGCTTAAAAAGAAGAGAGAGGCCTGTAATTGACATCTTAGGTAGACCTCAACTATGAGAGACCAAATGAGAAAACAAATCCAGACAATCACATTGTCTGATTTGGAAAGATTTTTTTTAAAAAAATATACAGCCTATCTAATTTTAAGAATTTACCAATTTCCCCACCTCAAAACTTGTACCGAGAATTGTACCGTCAGTTTTTAACCTACCCTAATCACAAAAGTCTTCTCCAAGGGTTGGTTTGGGCAGCTTACAAGCAAATGCGTGGTTCGCACCTTAGACTGTTTTCGAGCAGCCGAAATTGGGTGACCTTTGATCCACGATGCACTCCTATTAGGATAATGTTCTCAGTGTCACTTCCTTTAATTGGACACGTCTGCACAGACTAATGAGACTCTCCAGCGTACTGCTGGAACATCTGCTGAAGATGACAATGGGCTTCCGTGGTCACTACGAGCATCTTGTGGCTTTCTCGTCCAGCTGCCGTTCCCTAATTAGTCAGGATCTTGTGTTTTTGGGAGCATCTGAAAATAACCGGCTTTAACTCTTATGCAAAGAAAACATTGCAATAGTTGCCCGGACTGTTTTTGATCGAGGCGGGTCGGGTGAATTTTATTTACAAAGAAATAAAAGGAGACTAGTATAGATCTATTTCAAGCTATTTAGCTCTCATCAGCTAGCCATACCCTTCTGGGATTCGAATCTGGGCCAATATAACACAAAATAGTTTGTCATGAAAGCGGCTGCCTGAGGGCTCCTGGATTGGGGCTGAAAGGCATATTTGGGTAGACCAGGTTGCTTGGATAGAAAACACATTTGTCAAATGTGTAAGATAACAGGTATAAATATAAACGTGGACACGAACACAGGAAATGAGTACAAATAAATGGGGACAGTAGGACAGGGATGATAGGCACGATGGTGCGCTTATGCACGCCCCCTTTACGGACCTCTTAGGAATGGGGTGAGGTCCACGGTAGACAGTTTAAGGTTGAAGCTGTCCGGGTTTGAGGATGTAACCACGGAGTCAGGCGTTGAACACTCTGTTGCTGAAGTCGTATTTTCTGCAATCGAGTTTGGAGTGGCATACCTTGAGTTTGTGTCTATTGTGTGCCCGTGTGTTATTGCAGTTGAAGCTGAAGTAGTCATTGACAGATAGGACGTTGTAGCAGACAATTTTGTGTACTACGCTTAGGTCAGACCGTAGGCGGCGTAATTCTGGGTTTTCCAATCCCAACATTTCGAGCCTGGTTGGCATAAGGGATTCTGTTGTGAGCAGAGGAGTGGAGGACTCTTCTCGTGAAGTACCTCTGAATTTGCTCCATTGTGTTAATGTCCGATGTACAGTGTGGATTCCAGGCAGATGAACTGTATTCGAGAATTGGTCCGGCAAAGGTTTTGTATGACCTAGTTTGCAGTACAGTGTTACCGGATAAGAAGCTTCGCAAAATTAGGTTAACAACAACTCTTAATGCCTTTTTGGCAATGCTGTTCCAGTGAGCTCTGGGGCTTAGATCGTTTGAGATGAGTGCTCCAAGGTCCTTGACAGAGTGAGGGTCCTCTACGAGGTTGTATCTACCCAGCTTGTATTTGGTGTTCTGATTTTTGTTGCCAATGTGTAAGACAGAGCGTTTGTTGGTTAAGATTTGGAGTTGCCAATTGTTCAACCATAGAACCGGCTGCTCGCTCTCAACGACCCTAAGCAGCTTACAAACCATCAAGACACAGTACAGGTCAATTCCTCGATTTACGACCACCATCAAGCCCCCACATTTCTGTCACTTAAGCGAGGCAGTTGTTGAGTTTTGCCCCATCTTACGACTGTCCTTGCCGCAGGTGTTAAGTGAGTCACGGCGGTTGATAAGAGATTAATCAGGTTGTTAAGCAAATCTGGCTTCTCCGTTGACTTTGCTCGTCAGAAGGTCGCAAAAAAGGGGATCACGTGATCCCCGGGGATCCCCGCGACCGTCATAAATACAAGTCAGCTGCCAAGCCTCTCTGTTTTGATCACGTGATTGTGGGGAATGCTGCAGCGTGAAAAAAAACGGGCGTAAGTCACTTTTTACAGTGCCGTTGTGGTTTTGAACGGTCACTAAACGGATTGACGTACTCCGAGGACTACCCGTATAAAAACCTTCATGGCACCTGTGCACAAACTTCAGCGCCTCTTAACTTTTCATTTTTTTAAAACCATTTCCCCAGGGAGCCTGTTTTCTCTTTCTTCTGGAAGAGCATTCAAATTACAATTTGCTGATGGGTGTGATGTTGATGTACAGAAAACAACACAACGTTGACTCGGTTTTAAAACATTTCGAAAATGCCAGATTGCTTGTAAGCGAGCAGGCCCGTTCTTGTACACCAGAATCTTGCGTTGATTGCTGAGGTTTTATTGGTTTTGTTTTTTTTTTCCTGATGGGTATTGATCCATAGAGAGAGGTAGAACATGACTTCCAAATCCTTGACTCCGCTTTGATGACTTTCCACTCCTGGGTAGCAGACAGATGAGGAGTTGATTTTCCAGGGTACATGAATCACTTTGCTGTAGAGGCGTAAAGTGGAGGGCGATTTGAATCGGGTGGTAAAAAAAACAAGAGGATTGAGGGCATCTGGACCTCCAGCTGGGCTTTATAACCAGAATTGAGACCATACGTGCCAGGGTTCCAAGGAATAAACCCATAGCAAGCAGAATTCCGAGGCAAGAAAAAGTTTATTTGGCTATATCATTTTGGCACAGGCTGGTGAAAACCGACTCTAAAGGTTCCCGCGGTTTTCATCCTATTAAAAGTGGAAGTTTTCCCTCCCTTTCCCAGACAGTCAGTCACATGGTCCAATCAAGGTGCCGTCCGGTTGCTTGGAAACTTCCCTCCTCCTCTCTTCAGCCCCCTGTGGGAATGACCTTGGTTCTCAGGGGAAACTATTTTGTTTTGGCTACAAAACCCCGGCTGTCTCTATTTCCCCCCACTCCTCCCTATCCCTCATCACCATGGTGGCGACACTGAAGCCTTCAAGGTGGCCTCAGTCAGGCCAGCTTCAGAGTTGATAATACGTTTAGGAGAAAGATCTAATTTCACGGCTAGATGATGGCCAGCAAGAAATTAGGTTTAACATTCCCTTTTGCTCCTTATCTCCCTGTTACTGAGGGACCAGCTCAACCCAACTTCATAGAATCCTAGGGCTGGAAGGGACCTTGGAGGTCTTCTAGATCAACCCCTTGCCTAAGGCAGCAGTCCTGATGCCATCCTTGGTTTAAAATAGGCTTCTTGGGGTTGAGAGACCTCTCCAGATTGAATTTAGTGGACCACCAAGCCAGAAAGATTGGGAACCACAACCTTATATCATCCAGACCTCCCCAGGGTTATCTTTACGAACTGGTTCTGAAGTTCTGACAGCTGCTCCCCCTCATAGTCACATGACCTCACGTTGGACGCTTGGCAACTGACCCACATTCATGCCGGTTGCAGCATCCTGCAGTCACACGAGACCTCTTTTATTGGTTTGACCCAAATCCAGCATTTAACGTCTGGTTTTCATCAAAACCGGCCCGTTAGTGAAACACATATTCATTTCATGACTTACTTAGATTTATTTAGAATGAATGAGCTGGAAGGGACCTGAGAGGTCTTCTAGTCCAGCCCCCTATTCAGGAGAACCTATACTATTTCAGACTGTCTAGACTATTTTTAGCAAACATCCAGTGATGGCATGCCCACAATGTCTTGTGGCAAAAAGTTCCACTGGTTAATTGTCCTCACAGTTAGGAAGTTTCTCCTTAATTCCACTGTGTTCACTTAAAGACCGCAGCAAAAAAAAAAGGTCATAAAATCAAGCTGGTCACATGGGTGACCTGCTTTATGACCATTGCGACTTGTGACCCATTACAGTCATAACTCTACCTGGAGTACCTGGAGTTTGCTTGTTCGTGCATGGGCGTCAGACTTGCCCACCCGCTTAGCTAGATACTCATTTGTTTCTGGATTTGAGGAGGTGATTGTGATTTTAAGCCATGGTTTGTTACATCCCGCGAAGCCTGCCAACTGTGGTTTGTTCCCTAAACCCATGCCTTAAACCAACCTGGCCGAAGAGAGCAGCAGTTCATAAAAGATAAATTCTGCAAAGATTTGGAGCGTTTCATCGGAGTGTTTCATCCTTCGGCAGGTGCTGGACCACGATGTCTCAAAGGAGGAACCGGTTACTTTTCACTTCCTGGCCAAGTTTTACCCAGAGAATGCAGAAGAAGAACTGGTCCAGGAAATCACCCAGCACCTGTTCTTCCTACAGGTAAGGCCTTTTATAAGGGGGGCATCTGATACCTGCCCAGCCTCCTAAGATGCATTTTCAGATTGTAAAATCTGAAAGTCCAACTGTCTCACTCAGGGAAGAAATGCTCTGAAATCTGCTACCGGTTTGCTTTGCTACCGGTTTGTTTTGCTACAGGTTTGCTTTGCTGCCGGTTTGCTTTGCTGCCGGTTTGTTTTGCTACAGGTTTGCTTTGCTGCCGGTTTGCTTTGCTACGGTTTGCTTTGCTACCGGTTTGCTTTGCTACCGGTTTGCTTTGCTGCCGGTTTGCTTTGCTACAGGTTTGCTTTGCTACCGGTTTGCTTTGCTACGGTTTGCTTTGCTGCCGGTTTGCTTTGCTACGGTTTGCTTTGCTACCGGTTTGCTTTGCTACCGGTTTGCTTTGCTGCCGGTTTGCTTTGCTGCCGGTTTGCTTTGCTACAGGTTTGCTTTGCTACCGGTTTGCTTTGCTACAGGTTTGCTTTGCTGCCGGTTTGCTTTGCTACGGTTTGCTTTGCTACCGGTTTGCTTTGCTACCGGTTTGCTTTGCTGCCGGTTTGCTTTGCTACAGGTTTGCTTTGCTACAGGTTTGTTTTGCTACAGGTTTGCTTTGCTGCCGGTTTGCTTTGCTACAGGTTTGCTTTGCTGCCGGTTTGCTTTGCTACGGTTTGCTTTGCTACCGGTTTGCTTTGCTACCGGTTTGCTTTGCTGCCGGTTTGCTTTGCTACAGGTTTGCTTTGCTACCGGTTTGCTTTGCTACGGTTTGCTTTGCTGCCGGTTTGCTTTGCTACCGGTTTGCTTTGCTACCGGTTTGCTTCACGCGTGCATGGACGGTGCACGCCAAATGTGCTTCATGCGCACCGCAGGCGCTACTGCGCAATGCTGAAAAAGGAGGATTAAGAAACCTTATCTAAGGTAAATAGAACAGCCGGGGGGGGGGAGGAGGGGAACAGCTGTGCCGCGCGATTTAGATTTGCTAGAAAGTAGAATTTCCTGCTTTCTAGCAAATCTAAATCGCGCGGCACAGCTGACTGTCCGAAATACCAGTTCGCCTGAACTGATAGCATTTTTTAATTACTACCGGTTCGGGCAAACCAGTCCAAACTGGTAGCATTTCACCTTTGGTCTCGCTTAGCGATGAAAATTCTGCTCTCAATTGTGGTTGTATAAATCAGGGATTACCTCTAAACCAGGGGTGTCAAACTCGATTTCATTGAGGGCCACATCAGAGTTGTGTTTGACCTCAGGGGGCTGGGGTGGGCGTGGCCAGGTAGGCGTGGCCAGCTCAAAATCACTTGTGTTGGGGGTGCTGTGGTGGCCCGATTGACGGCCTCCTGCAACCCTCTGCCAGTGAAAATAGAGCTCGGGAGGGCTGCCCGTGGCCCTCCCGAACTCTGTTTTCCCTGGCAGAGGTACCACGGTCCGGTCCTTCGCTGTTTCCAGGGCAGCCCTGTGGACGAGATCTAAGCACCTCACGGGCTGGATCTGGCCCCCAGGCCTTGAGTTCGACACCCTTTCTCTAGACAAAATATTCCATGTTCCCTAAGTTGGGGTGCAAAGCCACATCATCGCTGCTGGGAGAAAGCAAAACGGGAGCCACAGTTTCATCCCTGCGCGGAGAAAAGTATATACAGTTTTCGTATTTGTACATAGTGCATAATCCGACAACTGGAAAAATAAGGGAGTGGAATTCTTACATACCCACAAACATCTTGGGTTAATAATAATAATAATAATAATAATAATAATAACAACAACAGCAACAACAAAGTTGGAAGGGACCTTGGAGGTCATCTAGTCCAACCCCTTGCTCACACAGGAGAGCTCTACTAGGGATTCGAACTGCCGAACTGCCGACCTTTCTGATCAACAAGCTCGGCATCTTAGCCACCGAGCCACCTAGCACATAACACGGCCTCAGTTTTATCTGAGGTCTAAAAAATAGATACAAGCCAAGCTTAATTGGAGCTTAGAACAAAATCACTAACATTCTGCCTTCTCCTACCCCCCTACCCCTGGTTCCTTAAGTCAATGTGTTCCTGTCAGGATATTGCAAATTCCCTCTGGTATTAAAAAAAACAAAAACCCACAATTAAAATACTTAAAAAAAAAAAGAATAGACCCAGCCAAAACAAACTTAGTTATTCCTTTTCTAGAGGTATGCTTATGCATTTCTAAAGAGCTCTTAAGAATATATTAAATCTCTAATTTACATATGTATTAGAAAGTGGAGCAAGATCACTCTTCAAACCCTGTTGCAGGAAGAAGAAGAAAAAAAAAGAAATCTGCTCTTTATTCGCGGCAGAGAGAATCAGATGAGATGGATGATTGTGTTAAGCCGTGTCTGAGCAGAGGTGGCTAAAAGAATTAGTGAAATAAAGGTAGAACCGATTTGAATGGGGAGCACCGAGCGAAACTTGGTTTGCCTTAGCCACCTCTTAAAATCTTGTTTTTAAAATTGGTGCCGGGATGGAAATTTTGATTTTGACTTAGGCACGACGTACCTGCTCATATTTTATGCCCTTTTAACACAGTTGCGTATCCTTTTTGGAAGTTCTCTTTTGGGAGAACTGGAATATTCTCCCCAAATATTCCTGTTGCATCCTTGCATTTCTGCAGCTTGCATTTCTTTACAAAAAAACAAAATTGGGGAGGATTTACTCCTCAATTTATTTACTCCTCAGTGTTCAGTGAGACCTAGTAATATATTGTTGTGACCCAGGCCCAAGTAATTAGTAGGAAAATCAGTCAGTGAAAAAACAAACAAGCTTTATTCGAACAGCTGAGAATGACTTCATTCCCAGCGTCGTTCAACTAAATTAAAGCAAATTCCTCCCAACACAAATTCCTCAGTCCTATCGCAAACCTTGGTCCAATTAGGCAAACTGCCAAAGGCCTTTCTTGGCAAACGTTCAGAAGTCCCAGATAGAAAAATAAATACAAGACGTAGACAAAGAAGAAGGCGAAGCTACCAACGTTGTCTTCTGGCAAAGCCCAACCGCTGTTGCTGCTCTGTTTTAAGCCTTATGGGAGGGGCCAATCATCTCCTGGCCTTACTCCTGAGTCGTCCTTTTTGCTGTAGCTGCTCTTGCCTTCTGGCAGCTCTTTTCATGCGTGCATTAGGAACAGGCTCCTCCTGTTCCTCTGCCTCACTCCTATCAGGCTCTCAAGGCTCTGGAGTCCGCACCTCACACACACACACACTGATGGCCCTGGCCCCATCTCTGCCTCCGACACAGAGCCCTCATCTGGGCCTTCGCCAGCCTCCAGGACTGGCCCCTGTTCTTCCTCAGCCTCATCGCTGTCCAATTCCGCTGCCAGCTCCACAGGCTGCTGGCGGACCCCAACATATATATACATTCAGGATGGCATCTCAAGAATTATAATTGGTATTTAATTGGCTGCTCCTTTGGTGCAGCCTAGAGGCCACCTGCTCGATTCTTCACCACCACATTTTCATTGTTGCCTCGTTCAGGTGAAGAAGCAGATCTTGGATGAGAAGATCTACTGTCCTCCGGAGGCATCCGTCCTTCTAGCATCCTACGCCGTACAAGCCAAGGTAAGCCTTGGTTCATAATTGGGGTACATTCCTAGTTCTGATCCTGACAATGCTCATCAATCTGGAAAACCGATAAAATGGGAGGATTTCATTTCCCTGAAGGAAATAAATGGCTTGTTTTGGAGATCTTGTTTATGTTTCGCCTTTAGAACCATCAAATAAGGACCTCTACAACAGGGGTGTCCAGTCTTCGTAACTTAAAGACCTGTGGATTTCAACTCCCAGAATTCTGCGAGTTGAAGTCCACAGGTGTTAAATGTGCATAGTGTTGTGGTCTCTCATCTGACGGCCCCTCCAGCGGGGTGGGGCGGCGGAGGAGGAGGAGCCAGCGTGGGAGTTAGGGCCAGCATCAAGGCAATCTGAGGGCTGCGAGGGGGAAGAGGGAATGGAACTGACAGAGAGAGAGAGACAGAGGAGGAGCCTGGGCCATCCGTCAGCCCTCAGATGGAGAGTTAACAGCCCCCAGGTCTGGAGGTGGCTGATGAGGAAGAGGAGGAACAGCTAGGTCCAGTGCCTGACGCACGGATGCACGGAAGGCAGAGGAGAGGAGAGCAGTGGAAATCTATGGACCGGTCCTCGGGACGGAAGAGCCACTGCTGCTAGTGAAGCCCCACCGGTTGTATCACGACCAGGTGGTGTCGTATTCCCCCCTCCCCTCCTCTTGGGGGGAGGTCTTCATCTACCCCCTTGATGGTTTCAGCCGCCCTTTCAAAGTGAGAGCTGGTGAATTTGGGGACAGCCTCTTTCTTGCAGCTTTCCCCCCAAGCTTTCTTGTCTGTCTTCAGAATGGCTTCCTCTTTCTCCTCCATTATCTGCTCATTGATCCGTCGAACAAAGACCAGGCCAGACCACTTGATGGTCGAGATACCAAAATTGATTGTTTTTAAAAGTCAAGTTTTTTATGTATATATAAAATATTTTGAAGACAGTGTATTGTCTGGGCATTTCATTTTACAAAAGAAAGAAAAATAACAGATACAGTATACTGATAGTAATAATTATAATACATGTAATAATTACAACCATATTTATAATTACATTAGCTTATTTATGATCATATTAATTGTACTAGCATGCATATAATTACAGACCAGATTCATATTTTACTTACATATAACAATAACCTTCCTTCATCCAACCTCCTATCTCTTCTGTCTAACCATTGATAAAATTTATCCCATGTTGAGAAGTTCTCTGTATCTCCTTTATCTTTTATTTTCAATGTCAGTCTATCCATCTCTGCACAGTCCAATATTTTCCGAATTATATTTTCATCTGATGGGGTGTTCTCATTTTTTCCCCAATATTGTGCCAATACAATTCTTGCTGCTGTCGATACATGTAGCATTAAGTCTGTAGTCCCTTTATCATAACTTTCTGGTATTACACACCTAACAGAAATATTTCTGGCTTGAAATCTATATGCTGCTTAATCATCTTTTCCAAGCATGCGTGTATTTTCGTCCCAATATTTTCTTGCTTTCATACATGCCCACCACATATGATCATAAGTACCTCTGGAGTCTGATTACATTTCCAACTTTAGGCGGACATTGATAAATGATTATTGTTCCTGAGCTGGTGTTGTTTTTTTTCTTTTGCTGTTTGCGCAGGGTGGCTAATGCACCTCTGGCTTTCATCTTAAACTTACGGGGTTGCGTTGAGTGAAAATGGCTAGCGAGGACAGGTGGATCTCTTAATAAAGGTTTACAGAGGATATTGTTCTGCCACCCCCACCCACCTGAATGTATGACCTGTCATTAATCCACATGGATGAGCACTTGCCTTGTGCTTTTTGCTACCTGCACATCGTGTCCTTGAGCGAGAAGGGGTGTCGAGCGACTTTAATTGGCAAAAGGCCACTTTTGGGGGTCAGACTTTCGTTGGCGCTACCTGTCGGACTCAGAAGTGATTATTTCTGAGTGTATCATGACATAAGGGCCTTTTTCTCTTTTTTCCCCCTTCCTTCGTCCTTTTTAACTACATCCTTTACAAAGCATGCAAGGACATGAGAAGAAATCCTGCCTGGTTTCAGGGCAAGAACCGTCTTAGTCCAATGTTTTGGTTTCCATCCCTCTGGGGTGCTTGCCAGAAGGAGGGATAGGCATTTTTTTAAAAAAAATTATTAAATTTGTATGCCACCCCAACTCACTATCAGGCAATACTGGGTGGCTTACAAGGCCAGAATTAACAAAATAAAACAATCGGGATTGTGCTGTTTAGAGTAAGTACCGTGTTTCTTTGAAAATAAGACCCTGTCTTATGTTTTTTTGAACCCTGAAATAAGCACTTGGCCTTATTTTCGGGGAGGTCTTATTATTTTGGGGCGCGTGGAACAAGATGGGGCTCCTCTTGCCATCTTACGGGATTTCTAGCTCTCTCTCCCTAATCCTAACCAGAGGAAATGGCTGGGACCGGCTATGCATGCATTTAAATATTTTCGGGGAGGGCTTATTTTAGCACATGCGCTCAAAAGCCCGATTGGGCTTATTATCAGGGGAGGTCTTATTTTTGGGGAAACGGTACTTAGTTTAGGAATTAAGAACCATCCCCTTAAGGGATTGCTTTTAGGAAATGTGGTTTTAAGTCACGTGGTCACATCTGTGTTTCTGATTGGCCACTGGGTCAGACTTCTGATTGGCTGCGGGGCTAGCTTGCTACGTGTAGATTAGTGGGGTTTTTACATTTCAGCCCTACTGGGAGCTGTTTGCTCCTTCAACACGGGGACAGACTACCTCGTTTCACCTACGTGAACTGGGGACAGACTATGTGTACCTAAGAAGAATTTCTTCAGTGACTGTTGAGTTATTGTTGAGAGAATGCCTGACAAATAAAAGTAATCTGCATGATATCCTTTCCGTGGAATTTATCTGTCTGTGCAAAGCAGTCTGCCGCTTGAAACAGAACGAGGACGAGAGCCAGTTTTGAGCTAGTGCAGAAGTCCCCAAACTTTCCAGCTTTGTGGACCAGAGGAGGATGGGGGGAAGAGAGGATGCTTCCGTTCAAGTGGCTCCCCAAACACAACAAACCTTCTGAAGTTAAATCAATGATTCCTTTATTAGGAGCGCCAGCAGCTCTGGCAAAAAGTTTATATACAAGCTAACAAGTCTGCCACATCTATTCATCTCCGCCCCCTGCCTTTTATCCCCAATGCTAAGGTAGGGCTTCACTAGCAGCAATGGCTCTGCCGTCCCGAGGACCGGCCCATAGATTTCCACTGCTCTCCTCTCCTCTGCCTTCCGTGCATTCAGGCACTGGACCCAGCTGTTCCTCCTCTTCCTCATCAGCCACCTCCAGACCTGGAGGCTGTTGACTCTCCATCTGAGGGCTGACGGACAGCCCAGGCTCCGCCTCTGTCTCTCTCTCTCTCTCTCTCTGCCAGCTCCATTCCCGCTTCTCTCCAGGCTGACTCTGACTCTGCCCTGATGCTGACTCCCACGGCGCCTCCTCATCTGATTCAGCTGCTGGAGGAGCCGGCGGCCGACAGGCCCCAACAGTCGCGGTGAAGCATGTCTCTGCGTTACAGGCTGTACGATTCTGTGGTTTCTTGGTTCCCTACCCACACCGTGGTACCTTGAATATAAACAGAAACAATTTTGGTTGGTACAAGGAAAAGCAGATGTCTCGGCGACAGAGCGATAATCTGCAAGTATAAACATAAATATGAATCAGTGTTCTTTCGAGAAGAACCGTTTCCCTGGTGCTTGCAAAAGAGGTAATTTAATTGAAAAGCTTGGTGTGGGTTTTCTTCCCCGCCCCCCACCACCACCCCCCTTGCAACTTAGCTGGTGTTTCAAACCAGCATCTCTTGAAATATGTATGCTCCGCTTTGTCCCTTCGTCTTCCTTTTTGAATCGGAAGCCCAATTCACTGGGCTAATTTTTAACTTTAATTTTTGTTAACCGAGAGCCAGTTTGGTCTAACGGTTAAGGAACCAGGCTAGAAAACCAGAGACGGTGAGTTCTAGTCCCCCCCTCCCTTAGCAAGAAAGCCGTCTTGGTGACTGGCGCAATCACCAGGAGGCAGTGAATTCTAGTACCCACCTTAGCATGAAATCTGGCTGGGAGACTTTGAGGCAATCACCAGGAGATAGTGAGTTCTAGTCCTCCCACCCCTTAGCATGAAATCTGGCTGGGTGACTTTGGGCCAAATTTATAAATAATTCAAGGTGGAGAACATATCCAACACCTTCCTTTTATTTTCCATACAACAACAACAACAACAATCTTGTGTGGCAGGTTGGGTTGAGAGGGCAACTGGCCCAAATTTACCCAGCTGGTTTTCATGCCCAAAGTGAGACTAGAACTCCCAGACTCCCGGTGATTGGCACAGCGAAATACACGGAGGTTTAGCAGGTCGCCGGGAATAGTTTGGAAAATAAATAAATAAATAAATAAATCATCATCTTGGCTTTTGGTACATGGGCGACTGCGGGACGTTGTGGTTAGTTTTAAACATCTGAAATCCAGATATCACCGTTCCTTTGTATTAACTTCTTCGGGGGGTGGGTGGCGGTGGCCGTCCTGTTCCATTTGAACGGGGTGGGAGAGTCGGGGGGTGGGTGGGTGGGGTCTGGTGGCCTGAATTCTCAATTTTTTAATGGTTTCACTGGCTCTCTGAAGGGTATTGGCTCTTTTGACGACGGATTGTACGAAGGCACAGGAATAATGATTCGGTAGTACTCCGTAACCCAATTTAGATAAAAGAGCTTTTGGCAGCCAGACAGGTGGCTGTCTGAGATGCTTCCGGCGGCCCCTCTTAAATCTTGCCTTCCGCAGAAGACCTTCACACCGCAGTCAAGTTCATTAAGAAGAATCCGCCAGAGGAAAGGATGGAGGGTTGCCCTCCGAAGCTTTTAAAGGGCCCGTGGGAGGCGGGAAGGGTGGGGGGGGGCTTATTTCTTAATGCTTTCTGTTGGAACGGAGACAGAAACGGGTTTCTTTGTGGTCAGAGTAGACACGGGAGGAAAGCTGTCGGGTCTGACTATGAAAGACGATATTGGAACAGTGTCTGTGGAGGTACGCGAGTCCTTCAGGCCAGGGGTCTCCAACTTTGGCAACTTTAAGACTCAACCAGCAAAGCTGGCTGAGGAGCTCTGGGAGTTGAAGTCCACAAGTCTGAAAGTTGCCAAGGTTTGGAGATCCCTGATCTAGGTCACGATTGTCTCAAAGGCGATTTTTCCCCAAAAAAATAAAATAAAAAAGGCAGCTGGACTTTCTCAACCTTGGCAACTTTAAGATGCATAGACTTCAGCTCTCGGAATTCAGCTGCAAGAAGCTTGTGACTCTGAAAGGAGAGGCCGGCGTAAACTTTTGAAAATTACCAGCAAGTCGTCCTACATAAGTAAGAAGATTCTGAATTATTGCAGCCGGCTGGCCACCATGCCTAAGGCGGGACTAGAACTCACCATTTCCTAGTGATTGGCCCAAAGTCATACAGCTGACTTTCACGCCTAAGATGGAACTAGAACTCACTGTCACCTAGGGATTGGCCCAAAATCACTCCGCTGGCTTCCATGGCTAAGGCGGAGCTAGAACTCCCAATCTCCCGGTGATTGGCCCGAAGTCATGGAGCTGGCTTCCATGGCTAAGGCAGAACTAGAACTCACCATCTCCCAGTGATTGGGCCAAAGTCATGGAGCTGATTTTCATGGCTAAGGTAAAACTAGAACTCACTGTCTCCTAGTGATTGGCCCAAAATCACCCTGCTGGCTTCCATGGCTAAGGCAGAGCTAGAACTCCCAATCTCCCGGCGATTGGCCCGAAGTCATAGAGCTGGCTTCTATGACTAAGGCGGGACTAGAACTCACTGTCTCCCAGTGATTGGCCCAAAGTCACACAGCTGACTTCCATGTCTAAGGTGGAACTAGAACTCACTATCTCCTAGTGATTGGCCCAACGTCATGCAGCTGACTTTCATGCCTAAGGTGGAACTAGAACTCACAGTCACCTAGTGATTGGCTCAAGCTCACCTAGCAGGCTTTCATGGCTAAAGCAAGACTAGAACTCACTGTCTCCTAGTGATTGGCCCAAAGCCACCCAACTGGGTTTCTTGCCTAAGGCAAAACTAGAACTCACCATCTCCTGGTTTCTAGCCTTGAACCACTACACCAAACCAGCTCATTAGATTGAATTTTGTTAGGAACCAACAGACTCGCAGAAGGAATAATTATATAGAGACGGGTCCCCTATTTTGAGATCTAACGTGCTACCTGGTACAGCTTGTGCCTCTCCGAAGGAGGGGGAGAGGCTGGGGAGGGGTGGGGGCTTGTACTTGGCGGAGAACGCCCGTTCCTTCCTTTTGTCCTCCTTTCCACTCCCCCCCCCCTCATTCTGAATTCAGCCACGGTTATCTTTTTGTGTTAAGTCAGGTCTTAGATGTTCGCTTCTCCGCAGGTCCCATTAATTTTCCAAATCTGATCCTTTCCATAAGAAAAGAAGACGTCGAATCATTTACTGGGCCGTTGTCCTTTGTGCTCCGGTTTTGCAGCCCTGCCATAAATATTGCCTTGACGTGAACTGTTCTACTTCTAATTTTAATTTCCTTCCAAAGATCTAAGGGTTATCCCAGGAAAGCTTCAGAGCTGGAACTGGCGGAGGCTCTGTAGGAATTTCAAAGGATGTGGTTTGCTCTCTCTCTCTCTCTCTTTCTTTCTCTCCCGAGTGGAGTCAGTTACATAATAGATATTTGCATGCCGAATTCGTCCGTGAGCCGCTGAACACAGCTATTTTTCCTCCAACCCCCCCCCCCCCTTCCTCTTCAAATTTAGTTAGCTGGGTTAAGAGCCGAATGCAAGCAGTGTTAGCCTCTCTGCTTTTTGTCCACTTGTTAAAAACCCTGAATCCGTGCACACAATCTTTTTAATGACTGGCCACCTTAAAACCGAATCTTTAATTGTGGGAAGGAGGGGTGCATTCAGTTATGGAATGGAATGGAATGGAATGGAATGGAATGGAATGGAATGGAATGGAAGTAGAGTAGAGTAGAGTAGAGTAGAGTAGAGTAGAGTAGAGTGGAGTGGAGTGGAATGGAATGGAATGGAATGGAATGGAATGGAATGGAATGGAATGGAATGGAATGGAATGGAATGGAATGGAATGGAATAGAATAGAATAGAATAGAATAGAATAGAATAGAATAGAATAGAATAGAATAGAAAATATGGAATGGAATGGAATGGAATGGAATGGAATGGAATGGAATGGAATGGAATGGAATGGAATGGAATAGAATAGAATAGAATAGAATAGAATAGAATAGAATAGAATAGAATAGAATAGAATAGAATAGAATAGAATAGAATAGAATAGAATAGAAAATATGGAATGGAATGGAATGGAATGGAATTAGAGTAGAGTAGAGTAGAGTAGAGTAGAGTAGAGTAGA
Source organism: Coluber constrictor foxii (assembly GCA_038048745.1). Taxonomy (NCBI): domain Eukaryota; kingdom Metazoa; phylum Chordata; class Lepidosauria; order Squamata; family Colubridae; genus Coluber; species Coluber constrictor. The sequence goes on from CM075968.1 coordinate 20,773,822, forward strand.
GTAGAGTGGAGTGGAGTGGAGTGGAGTGGAGTGGAGTGGAGTGGAGTGGAGTGGAGTGGAATGGAATGGAATGGAATGGAATGGAATGGAACGGAACGGAACGGAACGGAACGGAACAGAACAGAAAATATGGAATGGAATGGAATGGAATGGAATTAGAACAGAGTAGAGTAGAGTAGAGTAGAGTAGAGTAGAGTAGAGTAGAGTAGAGTAGAGTAGAGTAGAGTAGAGTAGAATAGAATAGAATAGAATAGAATAGAATAGAATAGAATAGAATAGAATAGAATAGAATAGAATAGAATAGAATAGAATAGAATAGACTTCTTTATTGGCCAAGTGTGATTGGACACACAAGGAATTTGTCTTTGGTGCATCGGCTCTCAGTGTACATAAAAAGACAAGATACATTTGTCAAGAATAGCGTTCAGAAAAAAACTCCTTGTGTCTAGTTGTTCTGGTGTGCAGTGCTCTATAGCGTTGTTTTGAGGGTAGGAGTTGAAACAGTTTATGTCCAGGATGCGAGGGGTCTGTAGATATTTTCCCAGCCCTCTTTTTGACTCCTGCAGTATACAGGTCCTCAAAGGAAGGCAGGTTGGTAGCCATTGTTTTTTTCTGCAGTTCTAACGATCCTCCGAAGTCCGTGTCTGCCTTGTTAGGTTTATAGCAGGACGAAGAAGAAACGCATTCAGGTCCCATCCAGAGTTGGCCGGAAGGGTTATGCCAGGGATGTCCAACCTTTTTCAGAGTTTGCAGGAAGGGCTAATGCCACGGGGAATCCTCCTATCTAGCCTCTCAATTCTCATAGTTGTTCTAACTCCAGAAATCCCTCTGTCTTTGCAGTATGGAGATTACGATCCCAGCGTTCACAAGCGCGGCTTCTTGGCTCAGGAGGAGTTGCTTCCGAAACGGGTAAGGATGATGGATTTCACCCTCACTCAGCTCAGCTGAACCATTAACCATCTAGCCTCTCCATTCTCACAATCCCCTGCGTTCAGAAGCGTGGCTTCTTGGCTCAAGAAGAGTTGCTTCCAAAACGGGTTAATCTGCCATAGGTTGGAAAGTATGATGCTTCCTTTTCCAAAGCGCCAAAAGGCCAGAAGAAAAAGAAAGGATGTAAACTCATCAAGGGGAGAAGGAAGCTGGAATTGAGGAGAAACTTCATAACAGGGAGAACAATTAACCGGTGGAACCGTTTGCCACCAGAAGTTGTGAGCGCCCCATCACTGGAGGTTTTTAAGAAGAGACTGGACAGCCACCTGTCCAAAATAAATATAGGGTCTCCTGTTTGAACAGGTGATTGGACCAGAAGACCTCTAAGGTTCCTTCCAACTCTGTTATTCTCTTGACCAGATCTTCTGGGCATCCATTGCAGGAAAGTAACCCATGGGCTGTGGTGGCTCAGTGGTTAGAGTGCGGTACTGCAGGCCACTTCTGCTGACTGACTGCAATCTGGCAGTTCAAATCTCGCCAGGCTCAAGGTTGACTCAGCCTTCCATCCTTCCGAGGTCGGTAAAATGAGGACCCAAATTGTCGGGGGTAATATGCTGACTCTGTAAACCGCTCAGAGAGGGCTGGAAAACACTGCAAAGTGGTATATAAGTCTATTGCTGTTGCTATGGAGATCTACCTCCAAGGTCCTTCCCAGCTGAGTTCTGATTCTTGAGGTTGAACTTCATCCGGCTTTGATTATGCACGGTGTTTCTCAACTTTAAGGCATGTGGACTTCCAACTCCTAGAATTCTGGGAATCGAAGTTCACACAACATTTCATGCAAAACTGCCTCCAGTTTTGGTCGCCACAGTGTAAAAAAAAAGATGTGGAGACTCTAGGAAGTGTGCAGAGAAGAGCAACCAAGAGGATGAGGGGACTGGAGGCTAAAACATACGAAGAACGGTTGCAGGAATTGGGTAATTCTAGTTTGATGAAGAGAAGAACCAGGGGAGAGATGATAGCAGTCTTCCAATATCTCAGGGGCTGCCCCAAAGAAGAGGGAGTCAAACTATTCTCCAAAGCACCTGAAGGCAGGACAAGAAGCAATGAATGGAAACTAATCAAGGAGAGAAGCAATTTAGAACCAAGGAGGAATTTCTTGACAGTGAGAACAATTAATGAGTGGAACAACTTGTCTCCAGAAGTTGTGAATGCTCCAACACTGGAAGTTTTTAAGAAGAGGTTGGATAACCATTTGTCTGAAGTGGTGTAGGGTTTTTCTGCCTAAGCAGGGGGTTGGACTAGAAGACCTCCAAGGTCCCTTCCGACTGTTATTCTATTCTAAGTTTCCAAGGTTGAGAAACATTGGATTCTGAGACTGCATCAGTGAAGAGAAACTCACATCCAGGCAAGGTTGGGCTGTGAGTTAAGGTTCTTTTCTTTTTAAAATCTTAGGTGATCAATCTCTACCAAATGACTCCGGAAATGTGGGAAGAAAGGATCACAGCCTGGTACGGCCAACATCGAGGCAGAGCCAGGTGAGTGACTTAAAAGGGACAGGTAAACACAGGTAGGGCGTTGACTTAAAAACCATCCCTTTAGCAACTGTTCGAAGTTAACCGAAGATGTCTCCATGGTCACGTGGCCGGCATGACTCAACACCAAAGGCGCACGGAACGCTGTTCCCTTCCCAGCAAAGGCGGTCCCTATTTTTCTCCTTGAATTTTTTACCTGCTTTCGAACTGCTAGGTTGGCAGAAGCTGGGACGAGTCACGGGAGCTCACCCCGTTACGCGGCACCAGGGATTCGAACCGCTGAACTGCCGACTTTTCGGTCGACAAGCTTAGCGTCTTAGCCACTGAACCACCGCTTCCCTTGAAGGATGATAGTGATGGGAAATTATTTGGGCTGGGGATTAGCCATTTTTCAATTTTAGACGTTGGGCCTACCATAAATCTGCCGTTTGGACTTTTACCGCAAAGCTTTGTTACCTTGGCTGGCAAAACAAAATTCTCAATCTTCGGAGAGATTATGGGATCTGCTACGCCATGTTTGGTTTCTGTTCTTGGGTGCCTGCCAGAGGCTTTCTTTCTCTCCTTCGGGTAAAAAAAAAAAAAATCATCCTCTAAAATTCCTTCCTACACCCCGTCTCCCTTTGATTTGCTTTGCAGGGACGAAGCGGAAATGGAGTACTTGAAAATCGCGCAGGATCTGGAGATGTACGGCGTGAATTACTTTGCCATTCGAGTAAGTCCATGTAGAAATATACACAGCGTGAATCGCTCTGCAGTTCGGGGTGTTGATGGAGGGAACGGGGGACGACAAAGCATTCAGGCCGAACCTTGGTCCCATTTGGCAAGAAGCCTACTGTGGCTTTTTGAGTAGCATTTCCCCTGTCACTTCACCTATGGGCCAGAAGGAGATTTCTTTTCTTTTTTAAATTTTAAATTTTCTTTTAATACGAACATTCCATCTTTCATTAAACAGTGTGTCGTCTTGAGTATAAAATTCTTTGTGTCTTAACAATTCAGCTTACCACCGTGTTCATTACTTTAATTCATTCTTATATTAATACTAGATCATAATAATACCGAACAATTAAAACTCGGATCACACCTTTTCTGAATAGTTTTTATCCCAGAGTTATAATTGCACTCAACAATGAACTAAAGGGCCACCATCGTTGAGCTGTTGGACAGCATTACTTGGTCCGTGGTGTGGATGCTTGGGTGGTTTAGGGGTGGGGAATTTGTGGTGGGTGGGAGTGTGTTTGGGGATTGTTATGTGTGTTGGGCCTGGTCTTTGGGTGTTAAGTGAATTTCATTGTATGGGTATACAGTGTATACACATACAATGACAATAAAGTTATTATAATAATAATGATAAAATGACATAACTCTAACTTTTCTCTTTTTAACTTACCTGATTTTACAATACCTTACTCTCATATTTATTCTCTAACCATTGATAAAATAACTCCCATATATTACAATAATCTGATTCTTCCTTTCCTTGAATTGCGAATGTTAAATCTATTCATTCCTGCACATTCTAATATTTTCTTAATCACATTCTCATCTGTAGGGATCTCTTCGCTTTTCCAGTTTTGTGCAAATACAATTCTAGCTTCAGTTATTACATGAATAATCAGAAATACACTTTCTTTACTATGGGTTCCCGGTAAGATCCCCAACAGGACTAGTTCAGGTTTTATGTCAATATGTTGTTGCATCATCTTCTTCAACCACATGCAAAATTTTGCCTAATACCTGTTTGCTTCTACATACGTCCACCACATATGATAATATGAACCCAGTATCTGTTGACATTTCCAGCATTTCTGAAGGGGAACAAATGAGTCCTTGGCACTGCCCTCTCTCTCTGCCTCCTCCCCTTCCTCCTTTTAACCAGGTTAACGTAGCAAAACCTCCGTGCCAAAGTGGGAGAGAATTAAGGTGCAAATCTAAGTGTAACTAGAATTGTATTTGCACAACAATGGAAAAACGATGAGATGCCATCTGAAGGAACTGTAGTTAAAAAACTATTAGATTGTGCAGAAATGGATAGATTAACACTTGCTATTAAGGATAAAGAAGCAACTGAATATGTTTTGATACGGGACGTATTCTATCAACGGCAAGAATAACAGAAAGAGAAGTTAGAAAGGAGGAGATATAAAAAGAGGAAATGGTAAAAAGGAGACTTGTTAAAGAAGATGATGTTAAATGTTAAGTATTAATGTTATCATAATATGTTATTATATTATTAATATGACGGTGATGACCTGTCACAATAACAATGTATAAATATGACTATTTAAACATAATTGTATCCAGAATACACACTGTTTGATGAAAATGGAATGTTATATAAATAAAAGAAATAAAACATGGGGGTGGGAAGGAAGGTGCAAATCTGTGTGGCTGATATCCTGTACCGCTTCAAGTGGAATTAAATCTCCCCATTTTACTCCCCCCTCCTTTTTTTTCTTCTTCTTCTTTTAGAACAAGAAGGGGACAGAACTGCTTCTGGGAGTCGATGCGTTGGGCCTCCACATATACGATCCAGAAAACCGGCTGACCCCGAAAATCTCCTTTCCCTGGAACGAGATTCGCAATGTCTCTTACAGTGATAAGGAGGTAGGCCCGAGCTGTATAAAGACGGAGAAAGCAAACAATAGTTTAGGTCGTAGTTTGAACACCTTGCCATGTGGTGGCCTAGAGATGGAAGCTCTCGCTTCACATTCAAGGAGGCTGTGAGTTCGATCCTAGATAGAGGCAGATATTTCTCTCTCTGGTCACAATAAGGATATATCTGCTAAATATAACTCCGTTCTGCCGATAGGAAGGGCATCCGGCCAGTAAACACTCAGCTCCATTCGGTTGCCCAAGACTCCACCCTTTAAGGGATTACGGGGCCTTTAAAAGAGGATGTGGTTTGAACACCTGTCTGGTTAAAATTTATTGGAAACCTCCTCTGGAGTTGGTGCCATTGAGACGATAAATAATATAGGTAATCTTCAATTTACGACCACAATTGAACCCAGAAGCTCTGTTGCTAAGTGAGAAATTGGTTGAGTCTTGACCCGTTTTTATGACTTTTTCCTTGCCACGTTTGTTAAGTGAATCACTGCAGCTGTTAAAATCAGTCACATGGTTGTTAAGTAAACCTGGCTTCCCCATTACCTTTGCTTGTCAAGGAGGTCGCAAAAAGGGATCACGTGACCCTCGTCATAAATAGGAACCCGTTTCCAAGTGTCCGAATGTAAATCAAAACTGTCATAAGTCACTTTTTCCAGTGCCATTGTCATTTCGAACAGTCACTAAGCAGACTGTCGTAAGTCAAGGACTATCTGTGATTGTGTTAGGTTGAAATCCCACCAGTGGAGGGCACTTTGAATGAAAAGAGTTAATCCAGAACTTAAAAGTGCATATGTCAACTCGCAAAGCATTCCTGGCCTGCTCTCAAGTTGTCATAGGCAAGGGGGAATGGGAAACCGACGAAACAGCACAGCAGCCGAAGACAGATGCGCATTCCAGACTTATCTCTTTCAAGGCTGTCTCCCAGGGTTACCCACAGTGGCCGGAGGGGAGTGATCTCTATAACCCGCAAAATTGCTCCATTGGCGAATGTGATTGATGACACACTCTGGGGGGAGGGGGGGGGGGGAAACAGGGTCATGATTGGGGCGTAAATTACATGGGGTCAGAGTTGGCTTCATTTGGGAGCTGCTGACATGAAGCTCCTAATAAATAACTGGATTTCTTTTGAAGCTTGGCTCGAGGCTCATGATTTAATTAGGGCGTCCGTCGGAACCCTGACAGTATAAAGGAAATTCAGAATCTTCTCGATTTTGGATCAGTGCGAAATTTTTTTTTTCTCCCTCCCTCTGTATTTAAATAAGCCTTTGGCTTCTCGTTTGGAACTGATGAATGTTTCCTGGCTGTGCTTAAATTAAGTCGACCTTCCTTTCCCAGGTCTCGTCTCCTCAGGGTTTCTAATTGCCCTTTCTGCTGTGTTTATGTACAACGGCACAATTGGAGTCCTGGCTTGTCCGGCAGCCCTTAAGTGAAATTTCTAAGTGCTGCATTTAACAATCCAGAGGCATCGAGTTCGGAATGTGAATAGGAGCCTTCATGCGTTGGGCTGAGCTTTTTAAGACAGGCAGAAGCACTAATTTGCAGGAGGACTTGTTTTCTTAACAATAGGAAAAGGATAAAGAGGACTGCGAGAGATAAATGCTACCTAGAATGGGTAAAAAAAAGTCCCAATTCAGAACATTTATGCAGCCAAATGCTTAAGCACTGAATTTGTGGATTCCCCCCCCCTTTTTTTAAAAAGATATTGTTGCATCTCACTGTAATACGTCCACAACTGGGCCCTGAATTTTCCATTGCTAAGTAAAAAATTCACTTCCGAAATGTCTCATTTAGCAGCAGAAACGTTGGGCTCCAATTGTAAGTCGTAAGTTCGAGGACTACCTGTATAACACCTGTTCAGCATACATGCATGATTCTAAAGGCTAAAAGGAAGCCGATCAGACCCCGTGTCTCCTTAATGTCAGAACCTCAACAATGCAGGGAGAGAGAGCTGGAAGTCTCTTCTCTCAGATGTCAACCGGCCCATCTTTCGAGGGACGCCGCTGTCACCTTTGATCACGACAACGAAGGCTGGCAACGAGATGATGGGCAGATCGGACAGGATGGGATGCACAGCCTTACGAACGGAACCTCTCGACACAGAGGAGGTGTTTAATCTAGTATAGGAATTACTGAACGTTCGCCCGGAATTGAAATGTCCTTTCTCTCTGCCCATTGTTGGCAGGAAATTCAAGAGGTGGGATTAGTTTGGGGGGGTGGGGGGGTTTCCTCTCAAGGGAGCCAGAATCGAAGACAGCATCTCATTCTCCAACTGCCAGCTAAATGACAAAGCAGGCATCACTCATTCTTTTTTTTCCCCGACCTGTAAGATGAACCATTGCTGATCCTTTCTCTAAGCGCTAACAATTAGAGAATTTTCTTTTCTCCCGACAAAACCTTTGTCAGTGGCGTAGGGATTGTGTGTGTGTGTGTGTGAGAGAGAGAGAGAGAGAAAGAGAAAGAAAAAGAAAAAGAGAGATAAAAAGAGAGAGAAAGAAAGAGAGGGAGGGAGAGAGAAAGAAAAGGGAGAGAAAAATGATGGAGAGAAAGAAAAGGAGAAAGAAAAAGAGAGTGAGGGAAAGAGAGAAAGATAAAAAGAGATAAAAAGACGAAGAGAAAGGGGGAGAGAGAAAGAAGGAGAGAAAAATGATGAGAGAAAGAAAAGGAGAAAAAAGAGAAAGCAAGGGAAAAAAGAGAAAGAGATAAAAAGACATAGTTTGAGAGAGAAAGAAGAGGGAGAGAAAAAGGATGGAGAGAAAGAAAAGGAGAAAGAAAAAGACAGAAAGAGCGAGGGAAAAAAGAAAGATAAAGAGATAAAAAGACATGGGGGGAGAGAGAAAGAAGAGGGAGAGAAAAAGATGAGAGAGAAAAAGAAAAGAGACAAGGAAAGAAAGAAAAGGAGAAAGAGAAAAAGAAAAAGACAGGAAGAGAGAGAGAGAGACTATCTAATCCTTATGCCTTGGTTAACGATCAGCTCCTTCGTTCTCTTGCGTCTTTAAAAAAATAACGTACACAAAGCTGCTTTTGTTTTCCATCCAGTTTACAATAAAGCCCCTGGACAAGAAGATTGACGTCTTCAAATTCAACTCCTCAAAGCTGCGTGTGAATAAACTGGTAGGTACCACGTCCTTGTTACGTGGGAGCAATTTACCCATTTACCTTTTCCGCACCGAGACATGCTTGCATGCTGCAGATGCAAACAGGTAAACCTGTGTTAGCATCCAGAGATTTGCAGCTGAGCTGGCAAGCCACAGCTCAAGACTCAGCGATGTAGGCCCCAAAATGGGAATATTTATCATATTCCAGCTCAGGGCTCTCCAATCTGTTGTGACCTAGGCTCACTTAGTCATTACAGGACACAATTAGTCCCGAACAAAATTATTTTATTATAACAGCTGAGAATGACTTCATTCCCAGCTTAGTCCAAATTAATTCCAAAACAAGTCCTTCAGAAAAAGTCCTTCAGGCTTATCACAAACCTTTATCTTCTTTGTCACCCTGCCGGAGGTCTTTCTTGGCAAAGCCCCACGAAGTCCAGAAACAAGAGATGCCGACTGGAAAACAGATTTAGCAACGTTGCTTTCCTACAAAGAGCCCAAGAGCCTTTGTTGCTCTTTTGGGAGGGGCCAGTCATCTCCTGGCCTTACTCCTGAGTCGTCCTTTTTGCTTTACCTGCTCTTGCCTTCTGGCAGCTCTGCACATGTGTGCACTAGGAACAGGCTCCTCCTGTTCCTCTGCCTCTCTGCTGTCTGCCTCTGGAGGCTCCGGAGTCCGCGCATTGCTCCCAGATGGTCCTGGCCCCATCTCTGCCTCTGACGCAGAGCCCTCGTCCGAGCCTTCCCCTGACTCCAGGACTGGTCCATGTTCCTCCCCAGCCTCCTCATTGTCCAACTCCGCTGCCAGGTCCGCAGGCTGCTGGCGGACCACAACACAATCTTGGACTAGGGTGGGCTAGAAAATCTCTTGAGATCTCTTCTAGTTCTATGATTCTGTGCTGTATGTTCATAACAAACCACCCTACCCATACATTATTTTCCACTTGGTGTCAGACCTGCCCCAGTTTGGTCACCTAGGAAAGTAAAACCCTCGACTCCATGTCATTGAAGTGAAAATGCACTTTCACTAAGAGATGCTGATTGCAGTAGAGTCAGGTGGAATCTGAAGTTCCAGCGCATCAATACAAAACTGACCCCTTAGTTGCCCCAGCCCTCCCCTCATAGTCCCATTTGTGTGTAACCGATTTGGCACCGCTGAGATGTTTTGGGAAGCGTCGAGGTGTTCGGGCTGGTGAAATTCCATTCTCAGGGTGCGCGGCCTCGAAGATGCCGGCGTGGACTGGATCCTAAATCGCTCTGTTCTTCCTCAACTGTCCATCCTCTCAATTTCCCATCATAAAAAGTATACAGCTTCATTGCCCATTGGTTCCCCCTCTCCCTTCCCTGCTTGATGGCAGGACGCCGGCGAGGCGCCAAGCCGAAGCTGATGGATCCAAAACTCGGCTTCCAGCGAAAGTTGTCAGGTTTTCCATCCTCCGTGCTCGGCTTTCCATGATTCTTATATAAACCGCCAGGTTGAAAGGACCCTGGCCATTACCCTGATAAGCAGGAACAAATGTCGTGATTTGTCCATCTCTGGTTGCCCACCTTCCTTGCGTGGGATATTTTTCTGGCGGATGAGAGAGAGAGAGAGAGAGAGAGAGAGAGAGAGAGAGAGAGAGAAGACAGGACAAGGTCTACTTGATATTTTTGGTAAGTGGCTCTAAATCTTGAGCGAAAGGCCAACTTGACAAGGCATAATCCACTGTTGGTTCAAGCAGCAGGGTTTTGTTTGAGAATCCTCTCCGAAATTGGTCTCTTGGAGAGCTGGGAAAACAACAGGCTTTTCGATGAAAGATTTCTAATAGCGGCTGCTTTATTTCGCCCGTTCTTGGCTCCTTGGCTCCATCGAGTTAGAGTCCTTAGACTCCCACTGGCGAACTTCTGTTTTAAGCTTGTGCCTTTTTTAGCTAAATGTTCTTGTAGGGCCTCGCCCTTTTGACGGATTGAAGACTTTACAAAAGGTGTTGGCCAATCTCAGGTTACCAATTTTCTCTCTCTCTTTCTCTCTCTCTCTCTCTCTTCTTTATCTGTGCAGTTTGAATCACGCTGGCGAGAGCCGGAGGGTTATTCAGAACACAATCTCAAATCACTCCTTCTGTCCTTCTTCTTGCCAGCTTAGCAACTAACCTGGGGAATTTCAGTGGCATTCCTCAGTTGTCTGTGATTTCTAAATTTAGCCTGAAAGAGGGTAGCTGAAAATTCGGGAAAACGAATGTTAGAATAGAAATAGAATAGCAGAGTTGGAAGGGACCTCGGAGGTCTTCTAGTCCAACCCCCTGCTTAGGCAGGATACCTTACACCACTTCAAACAAATGGTTATCCAACCTCTTCTTAAAAACTTCCTGTGTTGGAGCATTCACAACTTCTGGAGGCAAGGAGTTCCACGGATTAATTGTTAACTGAAATAAGCGCTTGGCCTTATTGCCATGCGCTCAAAAAGCCCGATTGGGCTTCTTATGAGGGGATGTCTTCTTCTGGGGGAAACAGGGTATAGGTAAAGTAATATATAGATACAATAATATGTGTAACACATAAAGGAATATATACAAAAATAAGGAACAAGGGAACCACAAATATAAATTTATGTAAAGGAGGGGGAAAATATATGTAGAGGAGGGGGAAATATGAATTTTAAAAGAAGACCAATATGAAACTCTTGTAAAATGGAAATTTATGCTTTGTGTTTGTTTCTGTTCTTGTTTTTAAGAGAAAAAAATTATAATAAAAGTTATTAAAAATATTTTTAAAAAGCCGTTGCTCGCACACGGTGTCGCGTTAACGTGTTGCTTCCTTTCTTGTTGGCTGCGACAGATCCTTCAGCTCTGCATTGGCAACCACGACCTGTTCATGAGGAGACGGAAGGCCGATTCCCTCGAAGTCCAGCAAATGAAAGCCCAGGCCAGGGAAGAGAAGGCCAGAAAGCAGGTGAGAATATGACTAGTTCAAACAAGTGGGCTGTTTTTGTTTTTGTTTTACATTTGATTTATATGCCACCCTTCTCCGGAGACTCAGGGCGGCTTACAATGCGTTAAGCAATAGCCTTCATACTTTTGTATATTTATACAAAGATAATTAGAATTAGATTAGAATAGGATTAGATTAGAATTAGAATTAGAATTAGAATTAGAATTAGAATTAGAAATAGAAATAGAAATAGAATAGAATAGAATAGAATAGAATAGAATAGAATAGAATAGAATAGAATAGAATAGAATAGAATAGAATAGAATAGAATAGAATAGAATAGAATAGAATAGAATAGTTGGAAGGAACCTCGGAGGTCTTCTAGTCCAACCTCCTGCTTAGGCAGGAAACCCTACACCACTTCAGACAAATGGTTATCCAACCTCTTCTTAAAAACCTCCAGCATTGGCGCATTCACAGCTTCCGGAGGCAAGTCGTCCCACTGATTAATCCTTCTCACTGTTAGGAAATTTCTCCTTCATTCTAAGTTGCTTCTCTCCTTGATGAGTTTCCATCCTTGGCTTCTTGTCCCTTTGTCTCGTCCCTTTGCTGACACATCCTTTCCGTCTGCTTTTGATGTAAAGGTGTTGAATGTGTGCGCGCGCGAGTCCACGCAAACATGTGGTACAGAGTTCTTTCTAAATGCGTCTCCTCTTTCTGCTACCCTTCCCCACATTTTGCAGTGTGTGTGTGTGTGTCTGCGTGTGGCGGCGGCAGGGAATCGGTTACCGGGAAAACGGAACCTAAGAGGAGGAGGAGGAGGAGCCCTGCCCTCCTCTCTCCTAATTAAACGATAATGAACTGTGTGCCGATGTGCGGCTTGCATGCCGCCTGCATGCTAATTTCCGCGGCTTGGCCTCCTTTCTCCCATCTGGCAGACGCAGCGCATAGCAGTCTGCAGCAGGAGAGAGCCAGGGAGTGCATTGCTGCAAATTGGATTGTATGAATCATGCTCACAGAGCCTTTGCCTCTTTGCTGAAACCCGTACAGCTAATCTGTAGAGGGCCAGGCGGAATATTGATGGCCACTTCTGGGTAAGCTGCTAAAGAGAGAGAGAGAGAGCAGGAGAAGCAGCAGCCGAGCCTCTCGGGTCAGGGGGTCCCCCAAGCTGGGCCGCGAGAGGTTTGCTACTGGACCATGGAAAGGGCCGGTGAGCATGCATGTGTATCCTCAATGTAGCATACATGCCGCTTGTGAAAATGGAGCTGCGTGCGCTTCCCGGCCATTTACGCGAACCATCCCTCCTCCCTCTGGCTGGTCTGCAAAGCCAAAAATTTTGGGGAATTCTGTGTTGGGTTTTAGAGATGCCCCAAAATGTTACCGAAGTCTTAGATCCTGGATTTCCTTAGGGCGAGGACCCTAAACCATCTGGGTTTAAAACTTAGGCATTGTGTTAGCAAGGCTGAGTGGGATGTAGACAATCCCTTTTAGTAACTGTTGTGGGAGTTTTCTCAACTCCTGTTGTGAAAATTTTGCCCCTCCCAAGGCACCTCCTGAGCTCCGTGGGGAAGGAGAATTACAAATGAAGGCAACAACACATGTGTCCCAGGATAATGTTGCAGGATCCAATCTGTGTCAGTCACCGGGACCAGCCAAGCTTTTGAACTTCCAAGCTTTTGTTCTACTTCCTATCAACAGAACCAGCCTTCCTTCTTCTCAAGACCATTGGCCAAGGTCTCAGCAATAATTTGCTCCTCGTGAAACCCACCTCAAGTTCAAGGGAAGTTTGAAAGCATCTAAAGAACTTGTCTCAGGTGTCTTTGCTAGCCTGGCAAACTTGATTTGAAGATGAGCAATTCTCCTTCCAGGATCCAATCTGAGTCAGTCACTGGGACCAGAGACTTAGTTTTGCAAGCTTTCGGACTCGTGCTGAAGCCCATTCTCAGGTAGCTTCTCTCTTTCTCTCTCTCTCTCTCTCTCTCCAGAATGATTTAATATGACTTAATAGTCAACCATCAACACCCTAATTAACAACTAAAAAGCCACAACACAGCCAAGCATCTGCCAGGGTTCCTACGGATGCCCTAATTAAATCATGAGCCAAGCTTCAAAAGAAATCTAGTCACTTATTAGGAGCTTCATGTTGGCACATTCCAAGTGAAGCCAACTCTGACCCCACATAATTTACGACCCAGTCTTGACTGTTTCCCCCCTCCCGCCAGGGTGTGTCATCAGTCACATTTGCTAACGGAACAATTTCACGGATTGTAGAGATCACTCCCCTCCGGCTGCTGTGGGTAACCCTGGGAGACAGCCTTGAGAGAGATATGTCTGGAATGTGCTTTTGTTTATGGCTGCTGTGCTGCTTTGCTGGTTTTCCCATCCCCCTTGCCTATGGCAACTTGAGAGCAGGCCAGGGATACTTTGTGAGTTGACAGCCCCACATCAATACTACTCGTAGAACAATTAGTTCAGTGCAGACATTCTGGAGAAAGAGAAGTTCTCTGAGGATGGGCTTCAGCACCAGTCCGAAAGCTGCGAAGATTAAATCTCTGGTCCTGGAAGGAGAATTGCTCATCAGGCTGGCAAAGACACTTGAGACAAAGCTCATAAGATGCTTTCAAATCTCCCTTGAACTTAAGGTGGGTTTCACGAGGGGCAAATTATTTGCCAGTGGTCTTTGAGAAGAAGGAAGCCTGTTTCTGCCGATAGGAAGTAGAACAAAAGGTTTGGGAACAAATGAGTTTGGCAACGGGGCCGTGGCTGGCTCCTTTGAAGGCCCCTGGAGGCTCTCCACCTGTTTTGTGCCATGTTGCAAAGAAGGAAGACGGCCTCTCAAATTCTCCTCAAATTTTCCTTTTCATTCTTAGCAGCCTACAGTATAAACCAGTGATGGCTAACCTTTTTTGCTGTCGCGTGCCAAAAACGGGGGGAGCACGGGGGGTCATGTGTATGTGTGCCCACACACATAATTCACTGTGCCCCTCCCGCTCACACATGCACACATGACACCCCTGCGCTCCCCTGCTTTTGGCACGCGATGGCACGATGGGACCGGAAGGCCCGTTTTTTGCCCTCCCCAGGCTCCAGAGGCTTTTTTCTCCTCCTGCTTCCTTCGTTCTTCCTCTCCTTCTCTTCCCTACTTCCCCTACTCCTCTCTTCTTCCCCCCTTCTAACCTTCTCCTCTACTCTTTCCCAGGAGATCTATTCTCATTGTGCCCAGAGAGAGAAATATCTGCCTCTACTTAGGATCGAACTCACAGCCTCCTGATGCGGAGGCGAGAGCTCCACCTCTACACCACAGCACCACTCTCTTTGCTGAATGCCTATGATCTACATACAGTAGCTGTTTTTCATTCTTCTCCTCCCTGCTCCCCGTCTCTTCCCAGATGGAGCGCCAACGTTTAGCCCGAGAGAAACAGATGAGAGAAGAGGCCGAACGCACGAGGGATGAGTTGGAGAGGAGACTTCTGCAGTTGAAAGAAGAGGCCACGATGGCGAATGAAGCTCTGGTAGGTCCCTCAGAATTTCAGTGGCGGGATTCAAATAATTTAACAACCGGTTCTCTGCCTTAATGACCGGCTGGGTGGGCGTGGCCATGGGGTGTGACAGGCAGCACTCGGCCTCCTGCACCCCCCCTGTGCCCCATTTTGGGCCTAGGGCCTAGTAAAGGGCTCCCTGCACCTACACGGGAGCCAAAATGGTGCACGTGGGGGCTCCTGGAAGGAGCGGGGCAGGGCAGAGTCAGCCAATCATTTAGCTTTCGGTTCTCCCGAACCAGCTGAATCCCATTACTGCCTCAGATGCTTCTACAGATAGAGTCTTACCTAGAAAGAACACAAGTGTCTCTGTGGAAGGGATGTTTCATCCAAGATAGTTGGTTGAGGATGTGTGTTGCTCATCTGAAGTCCGTCACTGTTGTGACTTCGATTGGTCACTAAGTGAATTATTGCCAGTCCAGAGCTATCAGTATTCTAAACCTTTCGGAACCCATTCCCCGTTTCCCCAGCTTTGGAAGTCCTCCAGACTTCCATTCGTGTGTCTTAATTTCGCCGTCCTTCTCGCCCAGATGAGATCGGAAGAAACCGCCGACTTGCTGGCTGAGAAAGCCCAGATCACCGAAGAGGAAGCCAAGCTCCTGGCTCAAAAGGCAGCCGAGGCGGAGCAGGAAATGCAACGGATCAAAGCCACGGCGATACGGACCGAGGAAGAGAAGCGGCTGATGGAACAGAAGGTGTTGGAGGCGGAGATGCTGGCGCTGAAAATGGCGGAGGAGTCTGAACGAAGGTGGTACCACAGGAGGAGCTTGGTTGGGACTGCTGGGTTTAACCTCTCTGATATGCCCACTTGGGCTCCTTAGGTAGGGGATACCTACTGGGTCTGTCAAACGTCAGGGATGGCACCCCTGTTCCCTTCGAGCAGTGTTTCTCAACCGTGGCAGCTTGAAGACGCGTGGACTTCAACTCCCAGAATTCCCCAGCCTGCATGTAGCATTTATATAGGATTGCTTATTTTGTATCCATGACTATCGTATTTTCCGGCGTATAAGGCGACTGGGCGTATAAGACGACCCTCCTCAGAGCCATTTAAGGCTCGTCAGAGCCTTATGGGCTGGTCTGCCTGGTTACAGGAGAATGAGACCCGGCGTATAAGACGACCCCCGACTTTTGAGAAGATTTTTGTGTGTTAGAAAATAGTCTTAAACGCAGGAAAATACAGTATTTATTTATTTTATTTATTGAATTTCTATACCGCCCTTCTCCTGAAGGACTCAGGGCAGTGAACAGAATAGGATTTCATATACATATTATATATATATATATATATTATAAATAGTAAATGATAAATTGAGTCAACTTAGTGTATCTGCTAAGACCTTGGCATAGAATTTAGATGTTTATCCTAGCCCTGCTTATTGAAACAGAAAGGTCTTCAGGGCACATCAGAAAGTGCGAAGATCTGGGATTATTCGTATTCCAGGGGGTATTTTGTTCCAAAGAGTAGGTGCCCCCACAGAGAAGGCTCTCTCCCTTGGAACTACCAGACGACATTGTTTTAATGATGGTATAATCACTTAAGTGTTGTTTCTAATGTTTTGCCATGAATGTATTTTTACAATGACTATGATTAATGATCTATCACTATGGTTGAATGTACATTGAAACTCAGGCCGACTGCTTCAGTGACTCCATCCAGCCACCTCATTCTCTGCCATCCCCTTCTTCTTTTGCCCTCCATCATTCCCAGCATTCGGCTCTTCTCCAGGGAGTCCTTCCTTCTCATTAGGTGGCCAATTTGAGTTGAGTTTCCTCTTCAGGATCTGGCCTCCTAAAGAGCAGTCAGGGTTGATCTCCTCTAGGACTGATCAGTTGGATGGCCTTGCAGTCCAAGGGACTCTCAGGAGTCTTCTCCAACACTATAGTTCAAAGGCCTCCATTCTTTGGCCTTCTCAGCCTTCCTTATGGTCCAACTTTCCCAGCCATCCATTGCAACTGGGAAAACCATCGCCTTGACTATACGCACTTTTCTTGGCAGGGTGATGTCTCTGCTTTTTGGAATGTTGTCTAGATTTGCCATAGCATAGCATAGCCATATAAGAGATTATCTCACCCCATTTTGCAATAGAGACAGTGGCAAGAAAGGTGATCAGTTGTGGGGTTCCTGGTAAACCAGCATGTCTTTTGTTGTTCATTTGATTTCATTGTCACCTGCGGAATCTTTTCTGAGAGTTTTCCAAGTTAAGAATCGGCTATCAGAGATAACAATCCTCGCCTTCGACCGTTTCTGCTTTATGATATGGAGAGGACGTGACCTTGCTCAGATGAAGCATTGCCCCTCTTGTCTTTTTTTGGGGGGAGGATAAATCCTGGTTTGGGTCTGACTGTGGATTCTTTCCTTCTTGACTGCCTGCAGGGCAAAGGAAGCCGATCAGCTCAAGAACGACTTGCAAGAATCCCGTGACTCAGAGAGGAGAGCCAAGCAGAAACTTCTGGAAATCACCAGCAAGTCATCCTACACCGTAAGGAAATTCTGAATTACTGCATTATTTTTTTCCGCCCGCCCGTTGAGGACTCCAGACTTTTCGTTCTTATGGATTATGCCTGGGTGTCCTTCGGATCAGTCCTTTCCCAACCTTGACAACTTTAAGATGGGTGAACTTGTCAACTCCCAGAATTCCCCAGCCAGCCAGCTTGAATTGACACCCCTAGTCCAGTGTTTGTGAGTCTCAGCAAATTTGAGATGGGCGGACTTCAACTCCCAGAATTCTCTGCTTGAATTGACACCCTAGGCCAGTATTTCTCAACTTTGGCAATTTTTAAGATGGGTGGACTTCAACTCCCAGAATTCCCCAGCCAGCTTGAACTGATACCTCGGCTAGGGTTTGTGAGTCTCAGCAACATTTAAGATGGGGGGGGGGGATTTCAACTCGCAGAATTCCCCAGCCAGCTATCTTAAAGTTGCCACGCTTGGGGAAACACTGTTTGAGATGAGCGGACTTTAATTTCCCGAGATTGTTAGCCATTGTGACCATGTTGGCTAGGGAATCCTGAGATTCTGAGATTAACCCATTTTAAATAACAATAGCACTTACTGTAGATTTATATATTGCTTCCCAGGGCTTCCCAGCCTTCTCTAAGCAGTTTACAGAGTCAGCCTCTTGCCCCCAACAATCTGGGTCCTCATTTTACCAACCTCAGAAAGATGGAAGGCTGAGTCAACCTTGAGCCGGTCAGGATCGAACTCCTGGCTGTGGGCAGAGTTAGCCAGCGATATTGATTCTAACCCCTGCACTTCCAGAGAGGGAGGGAGGGAGGGAGAGAGGGAAGGAGGGAAGGAAGGAAGGAGGGAAAGAATTGAAAGAGATAAATTGAACGAGCCTGAGTAGCGTAGGGGAGTAATGCCTCCTACAAAGGCAGCATTTAAGATCCAGCTGCTGCAATTACTTGCGAGTTCAATCCCAGGCAGGCTCAAGGTCGACTCAGCCTTCCATCCTTTATAAGGTGGGTAAATTGAGGACCCAGTTTGTTGGGGGCAATAAGCTGACTTTATATAAATATAAATATACAAAAGTATGAAGGCTGTTGCTTAACGCATTGTAAGCCGCTCTGAGTCTCTGGAGAAGGGCGGCATATAAATCAAATTTAAAAAAATAAAGAAAATAAAGAAAAAGATGATAAGGGAGGAAAGGAGGGAGGGAGGGAAGGAGGAAGGAAAAACAATAACTATTGCACTTATATACCTCTTCACAGTGCTTTTACAGCCCTCTCTTGGCGGTTTACAGGGTGAGCATCTTGCCCACAACAATCTGGGTCCTCATTTTATCCACCTCGGAAGAAAAAAAATCTCTTTAAAGTGACATTCTTGATTGTCGAGGATGTTTGGGGCTTTTTTGAATTCCTAGCAATTCCGCAGCAACGGCTGTGAGAAAAAAAAATCATCCTTGAAATGGAAAGATGAACCGGAAAGATGCGCCGATGATCTCTTCATGATTTGGGGGGGGGGGGTGTTAGTGGTTCTTAAAAGATTTTGCCTACTGTGTGCAAGCAACGTTTGCAGAATTAGTGAAACCCGGGTGCCTGTTCTCGGAGGTTCCAGCGGGCGGATGATCCCTTAAATCTCTTTATCCCCTTAATAGTAGCAAACTTAGGAGATCCCCGATTGAAACGCAAGGCAACTGACTTTAAAGAGGAGCAAAAACAAAACAAAAAAAACTGGTTTTCCATCTTGAAAAATATTGTATTTATTAGCCCGAAGAGTCCCTCGTCGTGGAACAGTTTCGTGTTACCTTTTGCAATTCTCACTCTCGGTTTTGTTCTGTTTTGCTGGGAGCATGAATCATTCCGGGTCTCGGTTTAAACAGCCGGAGTGCAATTGCCCAGAGGACTGATTCTCTCATAAAAGACACCTCGGCTGAATAGGAAAAGAAAGATAAGTGCAAAAAGTAAGGAGGGTGAAAAGAAAAGAAAAGAAAAGAAAAGAAAAGAAAAGAAAAGAAAAGAAAAGCAGAGTGCAATAAAAATAATGTTCTTTGGTAATTGCTGGCAGGAAAAAGGAGCATCCTGGTCCAGAATAGGTGGGCCAAGAACATGTAAAACAAAGTTAAAAAATCTGGAAGAGCCTGTTAAAAGAAAGGCTCATTTATTCATTCAGCTGCCCAGAGTCACTGAAACTCGGGCTGCATACAAGTTTAATTTATTGTGGTTGGTTTATTTATTTATTTTATTGGTTCGATTTGTATGCCGCCCTTCTCCAGAGACTCAGGGCGGCTTACAATGCGTTAAGCAATAGCCTTCATACTTTTGTATATACCTGCTTAGTAGGTTTCGGCCCCCTCAAGCGGTGTTTTTTTTTTTAATACAAAGTCAGCTTATTGCCCCCACAATCCGAGTCCTCATTTTACCTACCTCAGAAGGATGGAAGGCTGAGTCAACCTTGAGCCTGGTGAGATTTGAACTCGCAGTAATTGCAGGCAGCTGGCAGCTAAGTGCTATTTAACAGCACTTTAGTCTGCTGTGCCGCCAAGGCTCTTCGGGGTGGGCTTCAAAAATTTTAGCAAGGGGTTCTCTGTCTGGTTTCTGATGGACATGGGCATGGTGGATGTGGACTGTCGGCCTCTTGCACAATGGCAGCGGGATAGGGGTAGGCATTTTTGCCCTCCCCAGGCTCCGAAAGCTTTCCTCGAGCCTCCAGGAGGACGAAAACGTCCTCCCCAGGCTCCGGAGGACCTTCTTGAACTTCCGGTAGGCCTGTTTTTCGCCCTTCCCGAGCCTCCGTGCGCACCCTGTACTTAACCTGCATCCAAAACTGGGAGGAGTAGGCGGGGCCAGCCAGGAGTAGGATTTGGGGCTTCTCTGAACTGCACAGAATCGTAAGTAGAGGTTCTCTCGAACCCCTGCAAACTCCCCAGCAGCCCACCCCTGGTTGCACTGTCACCAGATGTTTAGACTGGATTTGGCATTTAATCCACACCTGTTGAGTCCTCCCCACGAACCTGGGATAGGCAGGTGTGGGTGTTTGAGCTTGTGCTCGCTGGTTCACTTGACTTTCGGTTTCCGGCGCTCTGGCACGCATATCCGCTCTGGCCAGCTGGTCTGGGTTTCTGGCGCTCCCTGCACACGCATTCCAGTTTGGGCACTTGGTGCTGAAAAGGTTCGCTATCACTGATCTGTATCGTCCGTCTGTCTGTCTGTCTATCTAATCCATCTATCATCATAACTATCTATCTATCTATATCTATCTACATTATCTATTCCATCTTTATATCTAATCTAGCTATCTAGCTATCTATATCTTTATATCTAATCCATCCATCTATATTTCTATCCATCCATCCATCCATCCATCCAATCTGTCTTCTATCTAATCCATCTTTATATCTATCTATCTATCTATCTATCTATCTATCTATCTATCTATCTATCTATCTATCTATCTATCTATCTATCTATCTATCTATATCTTTATATCTAATCCATCCATCTACATTTCTACCATCCATCCATCCATCCATCCAACCATCTAATCTGTCTTCTATCTAATCCATCTTTATATCTAATCTATCTCTCTCTCTCTCTCTCTCTCTCTCTCTCTCTCTCTCTCTCTCTCTCTCTCTCTCTCTCTCTCTCTCTCTCTCTCTCTCTATCTCTTTATATCTAATCCATCCATCTATATTTCTATCCATCCATCCATCCATCCATCCATCCAATCTGTCTTCTATCTAATCCATCTTTATATCTATCTATCTATCTATCTATCTATCTATCTATCTATCTATCTATCTATCTATCTATCTATCTATCTATCTATCTATCTATCTATCTATCTATCTATATCTTTATATCTAATCCATCCATCTACATTTCTACCATCCATCCATCCATCCATCCAACCATCTAATCTGTCTTCTATCTAATCCATCTTTATATCTAATCTATCTCTCTCTCTCTCTCTCTCTCTCTCTCTCTCTCTCTCTCTCTCTCTCTCTCTCTCTCTCTCTCTCTATCTCTTTATATCTAATCCATCCATCTATATTTCTATCTATCTTATCATTTTTCTATCTATCTCTATCCATCCATCCATCCATCCATCCAGCTATCTGTTGATCATCTCTGTCTGTCTGTCCATCTATTCATCCATCTACCCATCTATTGATCCTGTCTGTCTGTCTGTCTTGGGAATTGGCAATCGTGAATCCCTTTTTTGATGACACCCTTGAGATTGTCCTCCGTTTCCCCGTTTCCTCTTTTTCTCTGCACATTCATCCTGAAAGGCTGATTTCCGACAATGGGTGTTGCTGATGCGAATACGTGTCTGACAGCGACAACCCCCCCACCCCCCAAAACCCAGTCAAGTCTTCTTCATCAAAAGATGGAAGAGTTTTTCAAATGGGGATCAAGCCCACTTCAATCAGGAGCCATCAAATCCTTCACGCCCTTTGTCCCTCACTCGCCCTCCCTTTAATCAAGATTTTAAGGAGCAGCCTGGCATCATTTATCAACTCCTTTTGGAGGGGGGAGTGAGATCTCTGTTTGTTGTGGTCCACAACAAACGTCAGCAGAGCTGGCAGCAGATTTGGACAGCGAGGAAGTTGGGGAGGAACCTGGGCCAGTCCTGGAGTCTGGGGAAGGCTCTAATGTGGGCTCTGCATCAGGGGCAGAGAGGGGGCCAGGGCCGTCTGACAGTTACCAGCTGCCTTTGGAATCGGACATCATTGAGGCAGATGAAGAGCTGGATCCTGTTCCCAGTGTGCCCATGCGCAGAATTGCCAGATGAAGAGGACAGCTAAAGAACAAGGGTCGACTTGGGAGTAAGGCCACAGGTGGACGATGAAAGGCCCCTCCCAGAGGGAATAAAAGAGGAGCAAAAGGGGACGGGAGTTTCCAGGAGACAATTAGTCCGCTTAATTGATTCGTGACTCCTTGCCAAGTTTTGAAGATATCGGCCTGGCCGCTCTTCAAGCCAGATAAGATCTGTGACTGTAAATTCTCCCTTGAAAGACTTTGCTGGATGTGAATGAGAGGAATTCACAGTCACTTAATAAAAAGGGTTTTTTGTCGGGACAAGGAGTCCCCCCGAGCTCCGTTATCCCTGGCAGAGGGCTAGCAAAACAAACTAAAAAGAAAACAAAAGGAGAAATGTTTCCCCGTTTTGCATTTGAGCATCAAGAAGGGACAGGAAAGAGGAAAGACAAAGAGGAAAGACAAAGAAAAAGACAGGAAGAGAGCAAGGAAGGAAAAAGGAGAGGGGAAGGAAGGAGAAAGGAAAAAGGAGAGGGAAGGAAAAAGAAGAGAAGGAAGGAAAGATGGGAAAAATGGGGAATGTATAAAGTAGAAAGTAAGAGGAATGAAACTGATATTTATTTATTTATTTGTTTGTTTGTTTGTTTGTTTATTTGTTTATTTGTTTATTTGTTTATTTGTTTATTTGTTTATTTGTTTATTTGTTTATTTATTGGTTCGATTTATATGCCGCCCTTCTCTGGAGACTCAGGGCGACTTACAATGTGTTAAGCAATAGCCTTCATACTTTTGTATATACCTGCTTAGTAGGGCTTCCCCCCCCCCCAAAACGGTGTTCTTTTTTTATACAAAGTCAGCTTATTGCCCCCACAATCCGGGTCCTCATTTTACCTACCTCGGAAGGATGGAAGGCTGAGTCAACCTTGAGCCTGGTGAGATTTGAACTTGCAGTAATTGCAGACAGTTGGTGTTTAATCACAATGCTTTAGTCTGCTGAGCCACCAGGCCCTTCTTTATACAAAGTCAACTTATTGCCCCCACAATCCGGATCCTCATTTTACCTACCTCGGAAGGATGGAAGGCTGAGTCAACCTTGAGCCTGGTGAGATTCGAACTTGCAGTAATTGCAGGCAGCTGGTGTTACTTAACAGTACTTAGTCTGCTGCGCCACCAAGGCTCTTTATATGTAAAAAGAAACACATATTATGTATTTCTGTTCTGTATATTGTGTTGTGTTGTTGTAAAATCAATAAAAAAAAATTTTAAAAAAGGAAAAAGGAGAGGGGAAGGAAGAAGAAAGGAAAAAGGTGAGGTTAGGAAAAAGAAAAGAAGGAAGGAAGGAAGGAAGGAAGGAAGGAAGGAAGGAAGGAAGGAAGGAAGGAAGGAAGGAAGGAAGGAAGGAAGGAAGGAAGGAAGGAAGGAAGGAAGGAGATTATAATGTGAGGAAGGGTCTGAGAGAAGTCCTGCCACCACAGTCCCCCCCTCCCCGACACCAGTGATGTCGAGCTGGC
The DNA here is from genome assembly GCA_038048745.1 of Coluber constrictor foxii. NCBI lineage: Eukaryota > Metazoa > Chordata > Lepidosauria > Squamata > Colubridae > Coluber > Coluber constrictor. The sequence goes on from CM075968.1 coordinate 20,797,143, forward strand.
CATGCCCACCCAGGTCAAACACAACCCTGATTCGGCCTTCAATGCAATCGAGTTTGACACCCCCTGCTCCGAGTCGTAGCTTCTTAGCAGCTGGCAGAGAGCAAGCCGAGATTCTCCGTTCACAGGGCCCAGCCCCGCCAGCAATGTTCTCTTCCTAATAGGTGAGCCTTTCTCCAAACAGGACGCGAGCCAGCAGTTGACGCGCGATCCTTCCCCTTGTACGACAAATTGGCGGGGTTGCATTGGCTTAAAAGAGCTTTTGTCTGCCTAACAAGATCTCGTTTTTTTTGTCCAAGCTGTCAGGGAAAATTTTGGCCTTTGTTCCTAAGCGTCTGTTTGACAGCACACCTGTCCTTCTCACTTGCCAGCTGGAAATGCTTCCATATTGCATTTTTTTAAAAACCTCGCCTTCTAGTCAAAAAGAGGCCCAACTTAAAAACTAAGGAGAAATTTCCTAACAGTGAGAACAATGAATCCGTGGAACAACTGGCCTCCAGAAGTTGTGAATGCTCCAACACTGGAAGTTTTTAAGAAGAGATTCAACAACCATTTGTCTGAAGTGGTGTAGGATTTCCTACCTAAGCAGGGGGTTGGACTAGAAGACCTCCAAGGCCCCTTCCAACGCCATTATTCTGTCTGTTGGCCAGCTGATTGTCGTGCGCGCATGCACACCAGATACCCGAAAGAGGAACTGGCAATGTTGCGTGTGCCAGGTGTCATGGCTCCATGTGCCACATCAGGCATGCGTGTCATAGGTTCACCATCATGGGTATAGGGTCTCCTGCTTGAGCAGTGTTTCCTGGAGTGAGGCCAACCATATTTTCCGCTCTGGCTTGAATGAGATGCAGGAAGAAAGACACTCCGGCTGATAGTCACAGCCACTGCTGAGATCATACAAACCACCCCCGATGCTCGCTTGTTTCGTCCTTGGTTTCTCTGTGTCACTTGGGAAGCTGATCAGTTAACTTGTATATGCCTGAAATGGTGATTAATGAGGGTGGAGGTTTGTTCTCCGAGCTTGCGGGTTGGTTTTCGAATGTTTTGTCACCTGGCTAGGTAACAGTCAGGGTTCCAACCGATGCCCTAATTAAATCTTGAGCCTCGAGCCAAGCTTCAAAAGAAACCCAGTTATTTATTAGGAGCTTCATGTCGGCACGTTCCAAGTGAAGCCAACTCTGACCTCACTTAATTCACGCCCCGGCTCCGATCCTGTTTCCCCCCTCCTTCGAAGGTGTGCCATTGGTCACATTCCCCAACGAAGCAATTTTGCAGATTGTAGAAGTCCCTCCCTCCGGCCACAGTGGGTCTCCGTGGAGATGGCCTTGACATAGAGATGGCTGGAGTGTGCTTTTGTTTTGACTGAAGTGTGATTTCCTCGTTGCAGCTGCGAGGCTCAGTTCCCCATCCCCCTGCCTATGGCAACTTGAGAGCAGGTCAGAAATGCTTTGCGAATTAACAGTAATGTCTTCAGGTGTGGGTGTGTCAATTGGGGGTCATGATGGGTCAGGTGTGGGTGTGTCAATTGTGGATAGCTCAGCAGACTAAAAGCATTGTGATGAACACCAGCTGTCTGCAATTACTGTAAGTTCGAGGCTCAAGGTTGACTCAGCCTTCCATCCTTTCTAAGGTGGGTAAATTGAGGACCCAGTTTGTGGGGGCTGACTTCGTATAAATATACAAAAGTATGAAGGCTATTGCTTAACGCATTGTAAGCCGCCCTGAGTCTCTGGAGAAGGGCGGCATATAAATCAATATTTTTTTTAAAAAAAAAAATTGGGGGTCTTGTGATGGGTCAGGTGTGAGTCACCAGTGAGGGTCCTGTGATGGGGAGGTTATATCAGGTGAGGTTCATTCAACTCCGCTGAAGGTACTGATACTTAGCCTGGTAACGAAACATTCGAAAACCAACCCATTCCAACCCACAAGCTCGGAGAATGAACCTTCACCCTCCTCCTCCTATGCCTGAGCTACAGATATCCACCCCTATGGTGAATTAATCTCTTATTTTGTTCTCAGCCGCCCCATGAACGCAAGTACAACCGCTTTGCCTGCTGACATGTCAACATTTGGCATCATTAGTGAAAGCCTCTCCTCGACTTCAAGGATAACGACATGAAGAGGTTGTCCATGGAGATCGAGAAGGAGAAGTGAGTCCTCTTATTACTTCATCCCAGTCACTCTGCCTCAGCCTTCCTCGACCTCTTGCGGGAAGGTTTTCCACCATGTTGAGAGAATATGCAGGAAGCTGAAAAGCTAAAGGATGGCAGAGCAGCTGCTTGACAAAGCCCGCCTCTTGGTTTTGATGTTAGCTTCAAGGTATTGGCTTTCTGCTCAGTCACTCGTGCCCTGCTCATCTTGTGTTTGGACTACTACAATGTGCTCTACATGGGGCTACCATGAGGCAGACAGAGAGACAGATGATAAATGACAGATAGATGATAGATTATGAATGGATGGATGTATTAGATATAAAGATAGAAGATGGATTAGATAGATAGATGATAGATAGATAGATAGATAGATAGATAGATAGATAGATAGATAGATAGATAGATAGATAGATGATAGATAGATAGAGAAGTAAAGATAGATAGATAGGATGATAGATGATAGAGAGAGAGAGATGGTAGAGGTAAATCATAGATGATAGATAGATAGATAGAGAGAGAGAGAGAGAGGAATAAAGATAGAAGATGGATTAGATGGATGGATAGATGGATTAGATAGATGATAGATAGACAGATTAGATATAAGATAGATAGAAGATGGATTAGATGGATGGATGGGTGGATTATAGATGATAGAGAGAGGTAGAGATAGGTAGGTAGATAGATATAAAGATAGAAGATGGAATAGATGGATGGATGGATGGATGGATGGATGGATTAGATAGATGATAGAGATAGAGATAGATAGGTAGGTAGATAGGTAGATAGATATAAAGATAGATAGAAGATGGAATAGATAGATGGATCGATGGCTCGCTGGCTGGCTGGCTGCTGGCTGGATGGATGGGATATAAAGATGGATTAGATATAAAGATATATAGAAGATGGATTAGATATAAAGATAGATTAGATATAAAGATAGAGGATTAATGGATGGATGGATTGGATGGACAGACAGATGTATGGATTAGATAGATAGATAGATAGACAGACAGACAGACAGACAGACAGATTAGATTAGATGATAGGAAGATGATAGATATTGATAGATGATTGTTGGATGGATGATGCAAAAATCACTTCTGTGGCAGCTCACGGCGGTTTCTTTCCGTCTGTCCAGAGTCGAATATATGGAGAAGAGCAAACATCTCCAGGAGCAGCTGAATGAGCTGAAGACCGAGATCGAAGCTCTGAAACTGAAGGAGAGAGAGACAACCATGGACATCCTGCACAGCGAGAACCACGACCGGGGGAATAGCAAACACAACACCATTAAGAAGGTAATTCTTCTTCTGGCTCTTTTGAAATGGCCAACTGTAGCCTTTTCTGACGTGGTGTCCCCCCAAACTGGGTGGGGAGTCCCCTTTCATGCTAGTCTGGGAATTCTGAGAGTTGCACACACGGGAAGGAGGGCATTCAGCTGCAACCTTTGGCAATTCTGAAATTGCTTTTCAAGAGGCCACCGGACTTTCTGTTTTTCTTAGAAGACGTTTTCCTTCTCATCCAAAGAGGATGAGAATCTATCTGTATAGTGTCTAGGGAGATTCTCAAATCATCCAAGTCACGGTTGTCCCAACGATGCTTTTCCAAAAGCCAACTGGATGTTCTTGGTTGGTTTCCCCTCCCCCCCTTTGAAAATCCTTCGTTTCTCATTCAAGGAGCTTCTTCAGAATCGAAGGGAATTCTGGGATATGAACTCCATCCATGTTAAAATGGGCAAGGTGGAGAAACACGACGCGGACGGGCCTCTCCTGTCAGCAGAGAAGGGCATCTCGCGCCTTCCTTCACGGTCGCTTCTCCTCCTCTACCTCTCGCGCGACCTTTATTTCAATTTTGTCCCAAGCCACAAGATGAGCAGCTCGGCCGGTGAAATTGAAGGAAGCCTTAAGCTCCTTGGACGGAGGGATTTTTCTCGTACGGGCATCGCCCTCCGAATGTGTCTTTTACAGATCATCACAAAATCCCTTCCTAAAAGAATTTCTGGTTGCCTTCCTGCTCCGAATTTTCTTGAATTAACACAAGTATCTTTCCATGTCAGGGGGAAAAAAATGTGGTGTTTTTTTTTTTTGGCTGTTCAGACTGCGGGTGACTGGTGAATGCCATGACCTTTGATGAATGAGAAGGACAATCTCTACACAGATTAAAATCTGCCTTTCAGAAAGCTATCTTTGAACCTCTCTCAAGCAGGAGAAACCAAGGAAGAAAACTGGGTTTAGCAACTAATCAGTAGAAACTCAACTCTTCTCTTCTCTTACTCTTCTCTTCTCTTCTCTTCTCTTCTCTTCTCTCCTTCCTTCCTTCTCTTCCTCTCTTCTCTCCTTCTCTTTCTCTCTCTTCTCTTCCCCTTCCCCTTCCCCTTCCCCTTCCCTTCCCCTTCCCCCTTTCCCCTTCCCCTTCCCCTTCCCCTTTCCCCTTCCTTCCCTTTCCCTTTCCTTTCCTTTCCTTTCCTTTCCTTTCCTTTCCTTTCCTTTCCTTTCCTTTCCTTTCCTTTCCTTTCCTTCCGTTCCGCTCCCCTTCCCTTCCCTTCCCTTCCCTTCCCTTCCCTTCCTTCCCTTCCCTTCCCTACCCTTCCCTTCCCCTTCCTCTTCCCTTCCCTTCCATTCCCTCCTTCCATACTGTTCTGTTCTGTTCTGTTCTGTCTGTTCTGTTCCACTCTATTCTCCTTCCCCTTCTCTTCTAATTCTCTTCTCCTTCCCTCTTCTTCCTCTTCTCTTCCTCTTCTATTCTGTTCTCCTTCTTCTTCCCTTCCCTTCCTCTTCTCTCTTCCCTTTCCCTTCCCATCCCATCCCATCCCATCCTCTCTCTTACCTTCCTTCCTTCTAATCCTCCCTCCACCCTCCCTCCCCTCCAGGTTGTTGATCGCTGAGCACAAAATAAAAGGGAAATTCTTGTAAAACAAGCCTACCGAGGCACATAAAAAACCCCTCGATTCCTTCCTTGCTTCACTAGGGCAGCGGAGACAGATCCCGTGAATTCCTGCTCTAGAGAACTGGAAAGATGAAGAGGAGCAGGGATGCAGTTCCCAGGAGAGTCCCCGCCCCCGGGGGTGGGGGAGGGGAGAGTGCAGGGGTTACGGTTAGCTCTCTCTCTATTGCTAGAAAAGGAAAGACCGGCATTTGTTTTCCCTTCCCCCCGTTAACGGGGAATGCGTCCATCAGTTTCCCTTCCCAAAGGAAAAGAGACAGAGCAGAGGATTCAGAAGCAGCCTGCCTTTGAGGATACCGGAGGGGGCAGCCTAGCCGGTCCCTTCTCTAGGGCCGCTCTCCTGAGCCTGCATGCCTTCCCCATTCCTCTCTTTGCTCCTGTCTTGGGGCCACCCAGGAGTGTGCAGGAAGGCTGGACACTTGGATGAGACAGGCGGCTTAGCGGCGGATGTCCTCTTCTGCCTTCCATCTGCCTTGGCGATGACAGAAATGGAGTTAAAGAGATGGGGGGGGAAAGGGGGGTGTCGGTTACCTGTGATCTCCGAAGCTTGTGGAAGACAGAAATTCTCATTTTGTGAGCCGCCCGACAAGCACGTCCTCTCCCGAAAGCAAAAAATAATAATAATAATAATCGGACATGCTGATTAGAGCCCTAAAATTGTGAAATATTATTAGTTAAACAAGGGCAGGGGATGTTTGCAAAGGATAGCTTTTGGAATTCCCGTATTTTCTATTTGATGGGTAGGTAGGTAGGTAGGTACGATAGACAGATATGATGATAGGTAAAGAAATAGATATAAAAGATGATGAAGATAGATATGAAAGATATGGTAAATAGTTATGATAGTGATAGGTAGGTAGATAGATGATAGATGATAGATAGATAGAGAAATAAAGATAGATAGGATGATAGATGATAGGGAGAGAGAGAGATGGTAGAGGTAGATGATAGATGATAGATAGATAGATAGATAGATAGATAGATAGATAGATAGATAGATAGATAGATAGATAGATAGATAGATAGAGTGATAGATAGATAGATAGATAGATAGATAGATAGATAGATAGATAGATAGATAGATAGATGATAGATAGATAGATAGATAGATAGATAGATAGAGATAGATAGATAGATATAGAAATAAAGATAGATAGATAGGATGATAGATGATAGAGAGAGAGAGAGATGGTAGAGATAAATCATAGATGATAAATAAGATAGATAGATAGATAAATATAATAGATATGATCGATATATATGATAGTATATAGTTGCATATGATAGAGTGATAGATATGATAAATAGATATGAGTGATAGATATGATATATAAATATGATAGGTAGATACGATAAATGGGTACGATAGTATATAGTTACATATGATAGATAGATAGAATAATAGATAAATATATATGATAGTGATAGATATGATCGATATATAAATATGATAGGTAGATATAATAAATATATATGATAGTGATACTGTGTTTCTCTAAAAATAAGACCCTGTCTTATATTTTTTCTGAACCCTGAAATAAGCACTTGGCCTTATTGCCATGCGCTCAAAAGCCCGATTGGGCTTATTATCAGGGGAAGTCTTATTTTGGGGGAAACAGGGTAGATAGATAGATAGATGATAGATGGTAGATAGATAGATAGATGATAGATAGATAGATAGATAGATAGATAGATATGACAGACAGACAGACAGACAGACAGAATGATTCACAACACAACACAACAGAATAACAGAGTTGGAAGGGACCCCAGCTCAGGCAAGAGACCCCCAGTTTCCAGACAAACTGCTCACCAGTCTCCTTTAAAAGCCTCCAGTGATGGAGCCCCCCACAGCCTCTGAAGGCAAGCCCTTCCATTCCTTGAATTGTCCTTACTCTCAGGAAATTTCTCTTGCGTGTTTTGCCCAGCCATCAATAATCCAGAGGCGTGCAAGTCCTTAAATGAAGAATTTCTCCATTTTTAGCAGATAAATACGCCTTCTGTGAAACAAATTCCCGTAAGAATCCAGCGGAAAATTGTTATATATTAAAAAGAGAAGACATTCATTTTCCCTCTTTCTTTCTTTTTTTTTTTTTAAGAAAAACCACTTTCCTCTCGAAAGAGCTTGGGGCTCATGATGTAGCTTATTGATATTTCATGTATTGTCCCCAGAGGCCAGGGATGTAGGTCAGGCCCACCATCTCAGCCTTTTCATAACCAGGAACAGAGGATTTTCATCTGATTTTTATTGCAATTATGGCCGGATGACCCCTGCAAAGGAAAGATCACTGGTGGTTTATTTGCCAGAGTGAGGATATTAGCAGATGGTACTGTCATGCAAATATGAAGGAAGATATATGCCAATTTTGCTTCTGCCTTTTAATTTGCATGTATACGTATATAAGTATGCTGTGGTGGATGTTTTGTGTGTTTGTGTGAGATGTGAAACAGAAGAGATAGATGGAGAAAGACAGAAAGAAAGGGAGAGAAAGAGAGAGGAGACAGAGATAGAAGAGAAAAAGAGAAAAAGACAGAGGTGAGAGAGATAGAAGAAATAGATAGGAGAGAAAGACAGAGAGAGAAAGAGAGCATTGAGACAGAGAAAGAGAGAGAAGTACAGAGAGAGAGATAGAAGAGGAAGAAGTGATAGGAGAAATACACACACACACAGATGAGAGATGAGACAGAAGAGATAGAAAAAGAAATACAGAGAGAGATAGGAGAGGAAGAAGTGATAGGCGAGAAAGACAAAGAAAGAAAGAAAGAAAGAAAGAAAGAAAGAAAGAAAGATGAGGCAGAGATAGAAGAGATAAAGAGACAGAGAAGACAGAGGTGAGAGAGAGAAGAAATAGATAGGAGAGAAAGACAGAGAGAAAAAGGAGAGGAAGAAGTTATAGATAGGAGAGAAAGACAGAGAAAGAGAGATGAGACAGACAAATAAAAGAAATAGAGAGAAAAGAGAAAGAGAGAAAGAGAGAGATGAGACAGATAGAAGAGATAGATAAGCAAGGAAGAAAGAGAGAGAGGAGAGGAAGAAGTGATAGATAGCAGAGAAAGAGAGAGAGAGGAGAGGAAGAAGTGATAGATAGCAGAGAAAGAGAGAGGAGAGGAAGAAGTGATAAAGACAGAAAGAGAGAGCGCGAGAGGAGAGGAAGAAGCAATAGATAGGAGAGAAAGGCAGAGAAAAAAGACACACAAAGAGAGTATTGATTTTCTCTTCTTTTAAGAAAATAATGTCACCAAGGCAGAGATTACCCCATTGCCACCTTAAATTGGGGGCAAGATCCTCCTGTCGGAAGACCGAGGAGTACAGTTAATTTCTTTATTGGATTTAGAAGTATTTTTAAACTGCGATGTTTGCGCCGAAGAGCTCAGAAAGCATATTAGCAGTGAGACTTTCCCCTGCTCTTCAGGCTTAGAGTCTTAAGCACAGTATGCACTTTGGGCCAAAGGGACGAAGGGAAGGGGGAAGGACGGAGGCTTCAAATAACGCAAGTAACGTCCTGTCTTTATCAAAGATGGATCTTCTCCAACAGCTCATAGGCGACAAGGGGGCCGTCTCAAACCTGGCTGACCTTCACTCCTAAAAACCACACCGCCATCATCTTTCCTAACGAAACCCGGTTTGTGAGAAGCCATGGTCTCCGTGGCACGTTCTTCCCTTCTCACAAACCAGCTGCATTGTGGATTTCAGCCCCGGCTTTCCCCCCCAGTGGTTAGCTAGATTTTATTTATTTTTTTTATTTGTAGCCGGTCTTTATTAATTTTACAAAAAAATAAAAAAACAAAACCCCTCCAAGGAGCAAATGTGTCCAACACACCTTCCTCTTCTTCTGATTTTTCCCCACAATAACAATCTCGGGAGGTGAGTTGGCCCGAGAAATAGCGCCTTGTTCAAAGTTACCCAACTCTTTTTTCTGCCTAAGGTGGGGACTAGAACTCCCAGTATCCTAGTGATTGGTCCAAAGTCACCTAGCTGGCTGTCGGGCTTATGGCAGGACTGGAACTCACCGTCACCTGGTGATTGGCCCAAAATGATCCAGCCGGGTGTCATGCCTAAGGCGGGACTAGAACTCCCAGTCTCCTGGTGATTGGCCCAAAATGACCCAGCTGGCTTTCATGGCTAAGGAAGGACTAGAACTTCCAGTCTCCTGGTGACTGGCCCAAAGTGATCCAGCCGGGTGTCATGCCTAAGGCGGGACTAGAACTCCCAGTCTCCTGGTGATTGGCCCAAAATGATCCAGCTGGGTGTCATGCCTAAGGCAGAACTAGAACTCCCAGTCTCCTGGTGATTGGCCCAAAATGATCCAGCCGGGTGTCATGCCTAAGGCGGGACTAGAACTCCCAGTCTCCTGGTGACTGGCCCAAAATGATCCAGCCGGGTGTCATGCCTAAGGCGGGACTAGAACTCCCAGTCTCCTGGTGATTGGCCCAAAATGATCCAGCCGGGTGTCATGCCTAAGGCGGGACTAGAACTCCCAGTCTCCTGGTGATTGGCCCAAAATGATCCAGCCTGGTGTCATGCCTAAGGTGGGACTAGAACTCCCAGTCTCCTGGTGATTGGCCCAAAATGACCCAGCTGACTAAGGCAGAACTGGAACTCCCTCCCTCCTGGTGATTTCCCCCCAAATCAGCCAACTGGCTTTCAGGCCTGAGGCAGGACTTGAACTCACTACCTCCTCTTTCTAGCCTGGTGGCTTTCCCCACTAGGCCAAACTGTCTCTGTGTAGACGCCGCTATAAACTGGCTCTGGAAGATGCTTTCTTTCTTTTATCTCCCTGTGCTTAAAAACGTATCTTTTATCTGGAGGAACCTGTCAATCAAATGTTATGGCCCCGCCCACCCACCCCTGAATCCAAAGACACCCCCCCTTATACCCCCCCCCCCCCAGCATCCATCTCTCAGTGTCCCGCCTGATTAGGTGGCTCAAGTGGCTAAGACGCCGAGCTTGTCGATCAGAAAGGTTCGGCAGTTCCGGCGGTTCGAATCCCTAGCACAGCTCTCCTGGCGTGAGCAAAAGGGGGTTGGACTAGAAGGCCTCCCAAGGTCCCTTCCCAGCTCTTGTGACTGTTATTATGATTGCACAAAAGCGTAGCGAGGAGCCGGATGCTCTCTTGAATTCACGGAGGACTTTTCTTGTTTCTTATCGTTTGCCGGTTTTAGCCTCAAGCGCAAGGCAGAAGAGCTATCTGCATTTGAGACTTCTCAAGTAGCTTATTCCAAGGTACTTCATGTTTGGTGTCGGGATGGGTGTCTCTCTCCCCACCACTACTAACGCCTGCATGAGCCTTGCCTGTGACAGACCCTGCTACTACTACTGCACCAGCTTTCCGTCTTGCTCCACACAAGGGTGCGTCTGTGTGTGTGTGTGTGTTTGTGCGTTTTAAAGGCTGAGCCACTCCAGTGGACAGTCGGTCCATAGACTTGCACTGTTTCTTTGGTCTCTCAAAAGCTGGAGAGAACTTCTCCGTCCTGTTTTTTTGGTGCCGTCCCGAAAGTGTCTTGTCTGAAGGGCGCCGGGATGGAGGCAGCTTCCAATAAGGATGGAGGCAGCTTCCGGATGCTGAGCGCAGCCAAGAAACTATTCCAGAGGCCGCACTGTGTTTGTGTGTCCGTGGGGGCGCACAACGCTCCCGTCATCCCAAACCCATGGACATCTCACACGCTTTTTTTTTTTTTTTTTGGCCTGTTCTCAAAGTGATCTGACGGGATGATGGGAGTTAAGAACCGTGTGTGGCACATTGGTTAGAAGGTGTAGTATAGCAGGGCTGACTCTGCCCACTGCCAGCAGTTCGATCCTGACCGGCTCAAAGTTGACTCAGCCTTCCATCCTTCTGGGTAAAATGAGGAGCCAGATTGTTGGGGGGCAAGAGGCTGACTCTGTAACCCGCTAAGAGAGGGGCTGTAAAGCACTGAGAAGCGGTATATAAGTCCTTCCTTCCTTCCTTCCTTCCTTCTTTCTTTTTCCTTCTTTCCTTTCTTTCCTTCTTTCTTTTCTTTCCTTCTTTCTTCTTCCTTCCTTTTTTCTTTCTTTCTTTCCTTTGTCCTTCCTTCCTTTTTTCTTTCCTTCCTTCCTTCCTTCCTTCTTTCTTCTTTTTCTTTCCTTTCTTTCTTTCCTTCTTTCCTTCTTTCATTCTTTCTTTCTTTCCTTCTTTCTTCTTCCTTCCTTTTTTCTTTCTTTCCTTCCTTCCTTCCTTCTTTCTTTTTTTCTTTCCTTTCTTTCTTTCTTTCTTCTTTCCTTCTTCCTCTTTCTTTCTTTCTTTCCTTCTTTCTTCTTCCTTCCTTCTTTTTTTCTTTCTTTCTTTCCTTTGTCCTTCCTTCCTTTTTTCCTTCCTTCCTTCCTTCCTTCCTTCCTTCCTTCCTTCCTTCCTTCCTTCCTTCCTTCCTTCCTTCCTTCCTTCCTTCCTTCCTTCTCTCTCTCTCACTCTCTCTCTCTCTCTCTCTTTCACACACACACACACATACGTGCTTCTGCAAAACTTTCATAAGATGAAAGGCTGCAGAAGTTAGCTTCCCTGCATTAATTTTAATATTTTGTTTTGTTCAAAGACCCTTTTGTTTGGCAACTCATATAAAGCTGGTTTAGATTCCAGTGTCCTCAAAACCGCATCAAATCCCTTCCCCCCCCCTCCCTTCTCCTAGATATTAATTTCTCCTAGATATTAATTTCTGCTCTGCGTATGCACTGATTAAGCTACTAGGACCCAAGGACCCCATTTTTAAAAAAACAGAATTCAATATGCCTCTCAGTGGAAGCCGTGGAAGTTCTCCATCGAAGGGGGCGGGGGGGACCTATTGTATTAGCCGTAAAAGATTTTATTCTCTCTCTCTCTCTCTTTCTCTCTCTCTCTTGACACTAAAATCAGCATCGGTAATGAGTTTGGAGTACTTTATGGAAATCTGCACGGACCTTTAGCTGTAACCTCCGAGCTACACGATTAAATAGTGGAAATTGGAGATGGCCCGAAGCCTCTCTGTTCTTTGAGATAGAAGGGAGGCAAAAATGCACCCCACTTGTCATGCTAATCTTGTCTGGAAAAAAAAAACAGATCCAGAAAAACAAACAGCGAGACTTGTTGTACACATTTTCATTTCTCTTCTAACTTATCAGCTCCCAGGGAGATCATCGAACCTGGAGAATCTCATATAAACTCTGAAAAACGGAAGGAGTTTTTAACCGTCATGCTTTTAAGGTTTTATGAATTTTTCCAGGGCAGGCCCCTTAAACCCCTCTCTCAATCTTACACTGATTTGACTGACCCTGATGTCGCTGGCTTTGTAAAATAAAACCTTTAAAATGTTGCCGTTTTACCAGGCAAGGGATTAAGGAAGTTAATAGAGCTTTGTGAGATGGATTTTTATTTGGACAGGTAGCCCTCCACGTACGATCGCAATGGAGCCTGAAATTTATTTGATTTATTGAAATTTATTTATTGAGCCGGTCAGGATTGAACTCCTGGCAACTGGGCAGAATTAGCTTGCAATAGTGCAATTTAACAACAAGGAAGGAAGGAAGGAAGGAAGGAAGGAAGGAAGGAAGGAAGGAAGGAAGGAAGGAAGGAAGGAAGGAAGGAAGGAAGGAAGGAAGGAAGGAAAGAGAAAGAGAAAGAGGAAAGAGAAAGAGAAAGAGAAAGAGAAGGAACGAGCATGAGAAAGGGGGAAGGAAGGAAACGAAGAAGGGAAGGGAAGGAAGGAAGGAAGGAAAGGAAGAGCATTAGCAATGGGTAATTTATAGACCGCTTCACAGTGCTTTCCAGACCTCTCTAAGCGGTTTACAGAGTCGGCCTCTTGCCCCCAACAATCTGGGTCCTCATTTTACCCACCTCGGAAGGATGGAAGGTTGAGTCAACCTTGAGCCGGTTAAGATCGAACTCTTGACAGTCGGCAGAATTAGTCTGCAATACTGACTTTTAACCACGGAAGGAAGGAAGGAAGGAAGGAAGGAAGGAAGGAAGGAAGGAAGGAAGGAAGGAAGGAAGGAAGGAAGGAAGGAAGGAAGGAAGGAAGGGCAATAGCATTTAGACTTATATGCCTCTTCACAGTGCTTTTACAGCCCTCTCTAAGCAGTTTACAAAGTCAGCCTCTTGCCCCTAACAATCTGGATAAATCCTCATTTTACCCACTTCGGAAGGACGGAAGGCTGAGTCAACCTTGAGCCGGTTAAGATCAAACTCTTGACAGTGGGCAGAATTAGTCAATACTGACTTTTAACCACAGAAGGAAGGAAGGAAGGAAGGAAGGAAGGAAGGAAGGAAGGAAGGAAGGAAGGAAGGAAGGAAGGAAGGAAGGAAGGAAGGAAGGAAGGAAGGAAGGAAGGAAGGAAGGAAGGAAGGAAGGAAGGAAGGAAGGAAGGAAGGGCAATAGCATTTAGACTTATATGCCTCTTCACAATGCTTTTACAGCCCTCTCTAAGCAGTTTACAGAGTCAGCCTCTTGCCCCCAACAATCTGGATAAATCCTCATTTTACCCACTTCGGAAGGACAGAAAGCTGAGTCAACCTTGAGCCCGGTGAGACTCAAACTGCTCCTATATTAACTTAATCTCACCCATATCCTGTTTTCCACCCTCCAGGGAGAATGCCAAGGAGAAATAGAATCAGCTCTGATGCTAATCTCCCCTCCAAGGGTTTTGAATTTTTTGAGGCCCACAGCAGAATCTCTCTCGGTCCGCTGGTCCTGAAGATCGCTGGACCCCCCCCCCCCCCAAAACTTCAACCCTGCAAGACACAAGACGGACCAGTTTGCGATTGCGTCCTTCGAATTTTCATCTCTGCCTTGGGAGGCTCCTTTGAAAATCCTTCATGTTTAATGATGTGGTTAACATGCTAATCCCTTTTTATGAGCTCTGTGGGTTCATCGCAGGTATCGCTTCTTAAAAATGATTTCTCTTGTCAGCTACCCTGCCGTTTGCACTAATTTCAACGGGCTGAACTTCCGAGCAGTCTGATTGTTCTAGCTTCAATCTCATCTGGGGTTTGTGGGGGGTTTTTTTTGGGGGGGGGGACACGAACCTTCTTCCTGGCCTCTGATTTTAGGGTACCCCCTAGACATGATCGCAGCTCGCACCTCTTGAGGGCTGTCTCGTCTGGGAAGCACCCACAGCTTCGGAAGACAAGCCGTTCCGGTGGGAAGAATTAACCAGCGGAACGGCTTGCCACCAGAAGTTGGGTGCTCCATTTGCTGGAGGTTTTTAAGAAGAGACTGGGCAGCCCTCTGTCTGGAATGTTAAAAGGGGGTTGAGCAAGGGGCTGGATTAGAAGACCTCCGAGGTCCCTTCTAACTCTGTTACTCTGTTTTCTATATTATGATCATTTGAAATGTTTCTTCCTCCTTATTTCCAGGGATAGTGCAGACAATTTCCTGGAGAGTACAATCCCTTAAAGCAGCGGTCGCCAACCGGTGGTCCGGGAGAAAATATAGGTGGTCCACAGAAAAATTATTTGCATTTTTAATATTGCACTAAATCGGGGGTCCTCAAACTACGGCCCCTGGGACGGATGCATGCAGTGAATGTTTGTGTTGCTGCAGAGAGTCTCCCCCTTTGGGGTCTTTTTGTGAGGGTCGGAGGGGGGGCAGAAATTCCTACTTGGGGTCTGTTTCAGCTTCCTGGTGTGGGGCTTTGGGTGAAGGCTGGAGGGAAGCATCGCTGGTGGAGAAGAGCCAGGGGTCCTTGTTCCAGTGGGACTGCATCATGGCCTGGAACTGGCTGACCATCTCAGCCCGCTGAGCCTCCAGGCGCCGGTACCTGGCCTTGCACTCCCGCAGGTCTTCCCTCTGCTTGGAAAGCCCATGCTCCTAGTCCTCAGTGAGGTGCTTCTGCTGAGCCTCCTTCTCAGCCAGATCCAATTTGGACTGAGGAGCTGTTTTTGCCAACACGTTCTCGTGGTGGCTCCTTAGCTCCAACAGCTGCTTCCTGTGGGGGCCGTAAGGAGCCCGAGCGGGGAGGCGAGGAGTGGCTGGGAGGGGAGGGGCGAGTAGAGGCTAGCAAGGCGCTCCTTGACATGAGTGACATCGAGTTGGCCACACCAGTCACATGACCACCTAGCCACGCCCACCCAGCCGGTCATTATCAGATCCTATTAGTGGTCCATGGGATTTAAAATCATTAATTTAGCGGCCCCTGAGATCCGAAAGGTTGGGGACCCCTGCCTTAAAGCAGTGTTCCCCCAAAATTTTGGGTACCTGGGACCGGTTCTGTGGAGAGAGGCATCCCACAGATGGGGCTTTGCTTATTGGCACAGCCCAGTTTCTGGCCTGGCGCAGACTGGTGCCATTCCACGGCCCAAGGTTGGGGACCCCTGCCTTAAATTATGGATGTATTCATTGACACCGGTGTGTATTGGCTGAAGGTTACCACTGAAACATAAACAGGGATTTAAATCATGCGCCCTCATAGATAAGATGAGGCAGACGATGCGATGTACCTGCATTTTTTTTTCTCCCTCACCTGCATTTGGCTGATAAGATGGATCTGTTTCGCGCGCAGAAAGAGGTTAATAAAATACAATGCAGGCTAGCCTTTCCAGGTAAT
Organism: Coluber constrictor foxii; assembly: GCA_038048745.1. Taxonomy (NCBI): domain Eukaryota; kingdom Metazoa; phylum Chordata; class Lepidosauria; order Squamata; family Colubridae; genus Coluber; species Coluber constrictor. The sequence continues at coordinate 20,812,767 of CM075968.1, forward strand.
AGTTATGGAAGCCGGACAACCTGTTTGAAGGTAGGCTAGAGGCTGTTTGACATTTTGTAAAGGAAAGCAAAGACTGAGTTTTGTTCCTTCAGTTCTAGGTAGTTAGAGTGCAGCATTGCAATCTTAATTCTGCCGACAGCCAGGTGTTCGATCCTGACCAGCTCAAGGTTGACTCAGCTTTCCATCCTTCCGAGGTCGGTAAAATGAGGAGACCCAGATTGTTGGGGGCAAGAGGCTGACTCTGTAAAGCGCTTAGAGAGAGTAGTAAAGTACTGTAAAGCAGTATATAAGTCTATGTGCTATTACTATTCCTTCCTTCCTCCTTCTCTTATTCCCATTCTCCTCCTCCTTGCTGCCACAGTGGTTAGAATGCAGTATTGCAGGCTAACTCTGCCCGCTGCCAGGAGTTCGATTTTGTACAGCTCAAGGTTGTTTCAGCCTTCTATCCTTCCGAGGTCGGTAAAACGAGGATCCAAGATTGTTGGGGGCAATATGCTGACTTTGTTAACCGCTTAGAGAGGGCGGTAATGCACTGTGAAGCAGTATGTAACTCTAAGTGCTACTGCTATTGCTCTTCCTTCCTTCCTTCCTTCCTTCCCTCCCTCCCTCCCTCCCTCCCTGTGGTTAAAAGTCAGTATTACAGGCTAACTCTGCCAATTGTCAGCAGTTCGATCCTGACCGGCTCAAGGTTGACTCAGCCTTCCATCCTTCTGAGGTGGGTAAAATGAGGACCCAGATTGTTGGGGGGCAATATGCCGACTCTGTAAACCTCTTAGAGAGGGCTGTGAAGCACTGTGAAGCGGTAAATATAAGTCTAAGTGCTTATCTCTTTGCTCTTCCCCTTCCTTCCTTCCTTCCTTCCTCCCTCCCTCCCTCCCTCCCTCCCTCCCCTTCCCTTCCCTTCCCTTCCCTTCCCTTCCCTTCCCTTCCCTTCCCTTCCCTTCCCTTCCCTTCCCCTTCCCTTCCCTTCCCTCCTTGTGCAGTGGTTAAAATGCAGCATTGCAAGCTAATTCTGCCCATTGCCAGGAGTTCGATCCTGACCGGCTCAAGGTTGACTCAGCCTTCCATCCTTCCGAGGTCGGTAAAATGAGGAGACCCAGATGATTGGGTGGGGGGCAAGGGTCCGACTCTGTAAACCGCTTAGAGAGGGCTGCAAAGCGCTGCGAAGCAGACTGTGAGTCTTAAGCGCTATTTCTAAGAGGACAAAAATAAGACCACCCGACCTATCCTTTTTCCTTATTTTAGAGAATTCAGGGTGAATCCATCCTCGAATGCGTAGCTCCTTGAGACAGAGTCGATCACAAGTTTTGCACACGAAGCGGTTTAATTCGGGAATAACACAGGGGCACAGCAATTGCGGGCGTTTCCCCCGAATGCAGGATTTTACATTGGCACCTTGCAAGGACAAACACACTTTCCCTTTCTTCCCAATTATATTTCGGAAGGCATCCTTAACGAAAAGCTGGCTTTGAAGGGGAGATCCTCGGAAGCCTTCTCAAGCGAGCTTTGTGGGTGGGTGTCACAATGACCTTGCCTTTGAAATACCGTCTCTTCTTTCTGTTCCTAGCGATGCCAAGCCCAATTTATCATTTTTATGCTGCCGAAAATCTAAGGCAAGGTGTGTGTGTGTGTGTGGGAGCATCGATAAAGGAGGTTATTAGTATTATTTTTTCTCCCCGCTTGGCGTTTGGCGAGGCCTCTCTCTAAATGTTTCCCGCGCAAATCTAAATAAGGCTTTTTTAGCTGTTGGCTTTTCTCTTTTTTTGGGGGAAAAAAAAGCTTTAGATGACATAGATGGCATTATTGGCTTTTCTTCGTTGCTTCCTCAGATCCACCTCTCCTTGCTTCTCTGGTTTCAGCCCTGCCTGGTTTGTTTATTTAGAATTATTTCTACACAAACACACACACACACACACAGATGGAGAGAGGTTTTGTCCCAGAAGTGCTTTTTTTTTTTCAGGATCGCTTCTCATCCCAGAAGCTTCTTCAGTTCTGGCAGGATGGTAGGGAAGGGAAGGATGGATACTCCTTGCAGACAGCTGGCCATTTGCCTCCTTTGAGAGGGTCGTTGAGGCCACTTGGAGATTTTTTTCTGTCTCTTTGCACCACTTGAGTTGTGCAAATATAGCCTGCCATTTTTTTTTTTCCCTCTGGAAATCCATTCCTACTCCCACATGGTTCAAAGGGGGTTCATCCCAAATTGTATAGCTAAGGGACACAGATGTGGGACAGAGGAGGAAGGAAGAATAGAATAGAATAGAACAGAATAGAACAATAGAATAGAATAGAATAGAATAGAATAGAATAGAATAGAATAGAATAGAATAGAATAGAATAGAATAGAATAGAATAGAATAGATAGAATAGAATAGAGACTTGACTTGACTTGACTTGACTTGACTTGACTTGACTTGACTTGACTTGACTTGACTTGACTTGACTTGACTTGACTTGACTTGACTTGACTTGACTTGACTTGACTTGACTTGACTTGACTTGACTTGACTTGACTTGACTTCAACTCAACTCAACTCAACTCAACTCAACTCAACTCAACTCTTTTATTGACCAAGTGTGATTGGACACCCAAGGAATTTGTCTCCAGGGCATAAACTCACAGTGTACATAAAGAAAAAATAAAATATATTCGTCAAGAATCATAAGATACAACACTTAGTGATACTAATAGGATACCAATAAGCAATCAAATCCCCGAATAACAAGAGTAGGAAGGGGGCCTTGGGAGGTCTTCTAGTCCAACCCTCTGCTCTTAAGCAGGAGGCTCTACCAGCGGTCACCAATGGGTGGTCCGTGGACCGTTGCTTCTGCTGAGCCTCCTTCTCGGCCAGATCCAACTTGAACTGAGCCAGCTGTTTTGCCAACTCTTTCTCGTGGTGGCTGCTTAGCTCCAACAACTGCTTCCTGTGGGGGCCCTAAGGAGCCCGGGCGGGGAGGAGCGAGGGGTTGGCCACGCCACACCCAGTCACATGACCATTTAGACACGCCCACCCAGGTGATCATTAGGCAGATCATATCCGTGGTCCGCGGATTTAAAATTATGAAGTCCGAAAGGTTGGTGACTCCTGCTCTACACCATCCCAGAGAAGTAGCTGTGCAGTCCACTTTACTGATTGTCCGGGTAAAAGCCTTTTCCTCCGCCCAAATCCAGACACACAAACGCAACACACACCGCCTCAGGGGGCACATCCTTCCCTTCACTCCGTTTTGCGGTTCAAGACCCCCTTGGGAATTTCTGGCTGCCAAACAGCTGCAGGGATTCCAACCCCGGAATCTGGGCTTCTCCTCCTCCTGTTTTTAAACCCAGCACCAGCCTTATTGGGAAAGGAACATAAGAAAAAAAAATCCATTTAGCAGGTCGCATTTCAATTCTACAAGAGTTTGCGAAGGCAGCAGAAGTTCCTCGCTCCTAGTTATTGAGTTAGCAGCTGCAAAACTGATTTGGCCGCAGTGGAGTTTGCAGGTAGCGAAGGGGAAAAAAAAAATCTAATAACCATCTAGTTCATGGGGAGAATGCAGAACATCTGGCCGAAGGAGGATCCTTCCTTGTCTGTCTTCCTCGCCTCCAGATCTCCTTTGAGGTCTGGCTGCTTAATTATCACCATCTGCCTTCTCTCTCTGTCTCTCTCTCTCTGTCTCTCTCTTTCTTCTTTCTCTCTGCTTCTCTCTCTCCCCCCCCCCCTTACTCTCTCTTGCTGTTTCTCTCTTTCTCACTTCTCTCTCTCTCTCTCTCTTTCTCCTTTCTCTCCTCTCTTTCTCTTCTTTTTCTCTTCCCTCTCTTGTCTCTCTTTCTTCTGTCTCTCTTTCCCTCTGTCTCTACCTCTCATCAGTCTTTATCTCCCTCTCTCTCTTCTTCTGTCCTTCTGTTTCTGTTTCTCCCTTTTTCTTTCTTTCTCTCTCTCTCATCACTCTTTATCTCCTCTCTCTCTTTCTTCTCTCCTCCCTTCTCCCCTCCCTCCTTCCCTCCCTAACTCACTCTCTCTCTCTCTCTCTCTCTCTCTCTCTCTCTCTCTCTTTCTTTCTTATTGGCCACTAAGTGTGTGATTGAACACCCAAGGAATTTGACTCCGGGGCATAAACTCTCCGGTGTATATAGAAACGACAAAGTGATAGATAGATCATAGACCATAATTCATAGTTACAATCAAGGGCAGGTTTCAAAACCTGTAGCTACTGGTTTGCTCGTGGGCAGAAGTGTCCGAAGCGGGGTAGGCGGAGCCTCCCGCCACTACCAGTTTGCCCAATCTGGGGCGAACTGGTAGCAACCCACCACTGGTTACAATCATTCATCATAAGATACAGGGAAGCTTTTCTCCAATTTGTGGGGAAAATCTGGAATGCTGCCGACGACTCACAATCCGTCTCTCTCTCTCTCTCTCTCTCTCTCTCTCTCTCTCTCTCTCTCTCTCTTTCTTTCTTTCTTTCTTTCTTTCTTTCTGCAGCTGTTTCTTTCTCTCCTTCCTTCCTTTCCATCATCTTTCTTTCTTTCTTTCTTTCTCTCCTTCCTTTCATCCCATCATCCCTTCTTTCCTTCCTTCCTTCCTTCCTTCCTTCCTTCCTTCCTCCTTCCTTCCTTCCTTCCTTTCCTTCCTTCCTTCCTTCCCCTTATCTAAAGTCACATTTATAGCGTAGCGCAGGTTGTGTGTGCTGAAATCTGCACAACAGATTTCTCCCCCCCCCCCCCCAAGTGGTGGTGGTGGGAGACCCAGGCATTCTGTGTTTTGGATAATTTCCTCACTTCACACCTAGCAAAAGCCGCATGCTTTATGGGCCTTGGCGCTGCGGAACCTTATTGCTTTTTAACAAACTGCTGGGATAAAATTAAAAGCAGGCTGAATTATGCAAAGCTGGAGAAATCATGCAAATTTATTTATAATTATATCCATAATTTATAGAGACGGGAGAATTCGGCTTCTCTGGCAGGGTTTGGATCAGCGTAGGAATTTTCTCGCGGCAGACCGAAGGGATGAACAATGTTGGAGCACCCACAGCTTCTAGAACCCAAGTTGTTCCACTTATGAATTATTCTCCCTGTCTGGAAATTTCTCCTTAGTTCTATTTTTTTATTTCATTTTATTTAGTTTGTCAAACATGTACAAGAAAACAGGCATAAGTATAAACATGGACATGAACACAGGAAATGAGTACAAATAAATGGGGACAGCAGGACAGGAACGGAAGGCACGGTGGTGCGCTTATGCACGCCCTCTTTACGGACTTCTTAGGAAGGGGGTGAGGTCAACAGTAGACAGTTTAAGGTTGAAGCTGTGGGGGTTTGAGGAAGTAACAAGTAGAGTAGAAGTAGAGCATTCCCGGCGACGACTCTGTTGCTGAAGTCGTATTTTCTGCAATCGAGTTTGGAGCGGTATACCTTGAATTTGTATCGATTGTTCGCCTCTGTATTGTTGAGGTTGAAGCTGACGTAGGCGTTGACAGGTAGGACGTTGGAGCAGATAATTTTGTGTACTGTGCTTAGATCAAAGGGGACACGGTGGCTCAGTGGCTAAGACGCGGAGCTTGTCGATCGAAAGATCGGCAGTTCAGCAGTTCGAATCCCTGGGGCTGCGTAACAGGGTGAGCTCCCGTTACGTGTCCCAGCTTCTGCCAACCTAGCAGTTCGAAAGCACGTAAAAAAATGCAAGTAGAAAAAATAGGGACCCTCTTTGGTGGGAAGGGAACAGCGTTCCATGTGCTTTTGGTGTTGAGTCATGCCGGCCACATGACCACGGGAGACGTCTTCGGACAGTGCTGGCTCTTCGGCTTTGAAACAGAGATGAGCACCGCCCCCTAGAGTTGGGAATGACTAACACATATGTGCGAGAGGAACCTTTACCTTTATGCGTAGATCAGACTGCAGGTGGCGCAGTTCCAGATTGTCCAAGGCCAAAAATGTCAAGCCTTTTGGCATACGGGATTCTATTGTGAGTAGAGGAGTGGATTACTCTTCTCGTGAAATATCTCTGGACCCGTTCAATCATATTAATGTCTGATAGACAGTGTGGATTCCAGGCAGATGAGCTGTATTCAAGAACTGGTCTGGCAAAGGTTTTGTATGCCCTAGTTAGCAATACAACGTTACACTACTATCACACCTGGTCCTTCTTTTCATTAAACCAGACATACCCAGTTCCTGCAAATATTCTTGATCGGTTTTTGCCTCCGGTGGCTCCTTAATCAGTAAAAGACCATGGAGCTGTATTTGCAGTTTGATTGCTTTTTGACTTTTTATTGTTTTTGGGGGGGGGGGGTAACTTAGCCTCTCCTGTCCTCAAAGTGATTGGATAGTTTATGCAACTCCCAAGAAAAATAGGCCCCCTTAGTATTGGCAGCCGTTCATTTTTCAAGGGGCCAGTTAAAAGCCCCTCTTCCTTTACCTTTCCTGTCAAGGATTATGTGTGTGTGTGTGTGTGTGTGCTGTGCATATTGTGTGTGTGTGTGTGTGTCCACACAGAGCTGACCGAATGAAAATGAGTTGTCTGCCTTGGCTCCCCGGTGAGCTTTTGCAGCTCGGAGCTCTGGCGTTCTGTCCTGTCCCTCCAGGGTTCGGTAACCATAAATATTTCAGCGAATTGTCCATCCAGAGATGATTCATTGTCTTTTTAGACAGGGAGAGGAGCGGGGGCCTTGGCCAACAGAAAAAGAGAAAGAAAACTGGAGGGTGGGGGGTGGGGGTTTGAGTGGGCTGTTATCCGGCTGGCTGGAGGATCTCAAATAGCTTTGCAGAGGCTGGAATGCACTCGGTGAGCTTCAGGGTGGGCACAGCCATCTATCCCTCGAGCTTTGAAGGGTGTATGGGAGTATGTATGGTGGGAGAATTGAGGCCTTGTTTTAAAGGTACACCCCACTGGGTCTGGGGTATGCTGGGAGGGTGGTCTCCGCTTGCTCTTCATTCTTGACAGGGACACCTATTTAATTATAGATTTGATTTTTATCCCACCTTTCTTGCTTTACTGTATGAGTTCTTCAGGGCGGAAAACCTACATAAGTCTCCTTCCTTCTATTTTCCCCACCACAACAACCCTGTGAGGAGGAGTTGGGCTGAGAGAGAATGACTGGCTCAAAGTCACCCAGCCAGTTTTCATGCCTAAGGCAGAACTAGAATTCGCCATCTCCTGGTGATTGGCCCAAAGTCACCCAGTTGGCTTTCGTATCTCAGGAGAGACTAGAACTCACAGTCTCCCAGTGATAGGCCCAAAGTCACCCAGTTGGCTTTCATACCTAAGGAGAGACTAGAACTCACCGTTTCCTGGTGATTGGCCCAAAGTCATCCAGTTGGCTTTCATAACTAAGGAGAGACTAGAACTCACCGTTTCCTGGTGATTGGCCCAAAGTCACCCAGTTGGCTTTCATATCTAAGGAGAGACTAGAACTCACAGTCTCCTGGTGATTGGCCTGTAGTACCGATAGAACTAGAATTCACAGTCTCCTGGTGATTGACTCAAAGTCCCCCAGCTGTCTTTCATGCTTAAGGCAGGACTAGAACTCACCATCTCCTCCTCCTCCTCCTTCCCTTTCCTTCTCCTCCTTTCCTTGAACCCCATTCTCTTCTAGCACTGATGAGGCTACCTAGTTTGGGTCATGACACTTCTGCAAAAAAAACAACCAAGCTCAGAGACCCACACAGTCCTCTTAGCACTGATGATGTTACCTAGCTGGGTCATGAAACGTCTACAAGAAAACAGCCAAGTTCAGAGATCACCAAGGACCCCTCTTATGTTCATCCACGGCCTGTTTTTGGCCGAGGGCACGTTTCTCCATAAACCACAGTTTACGAGTGAACTTTTCAGCCGGACTTTCTCTTCTCGTTCTCGGGAGCCCGAATAAGCCACAATGGAAGCCGTCCTTGGGCAAAGATGCCAAGGCGAGCCACCTTTGGCCCCTAACTAACCACGTTTTCCCTTTTGTCTCCTCAGCTCACCTTACAGAGCACCAAGTCCCGGGTGGCCTTCTTCGAAGAACTCTAGGAGAAGAACCCCCACCGTTGCTCCTGGGACAACCTTTTTCTTTGGGAGTTGCAGCCATAAACCGAGTTGCATTGCTTCTTCCGAGCCAAGAGTCGCAAGAGCGGCTTCCCTCGACGGGTGCGGCGACTCGAGGCCTTCGGTTGGTGGAAGAGTTTCGGCGTGAATCCTTGTAGATCTTTTATAATCTCTTTAGAGCCAATAATTTTAGCTTTCTTTCCCCTTTTCCTCTCTCTTTCTCTCCGTGTTTTGTATGGGTTGTGACTTGGATGATGCTCCTCCTGCAGGAGGCCGGATTCCGTATTTTTTTAATTCCTTCTCTCGGCACCTCTTCCTCTGTTTGAGACACAGAGCAAAGTTCCTTTCTTGACTGCCCGCAACATATTTGGAGTTTGCGAGCTCCCCTGGAAAGTCTCTGCTTCCACAAAGCAGAAGTTAAGGGCTCGGAAAGATTCTCAGTTTCAGCGGGATTCCGGTGGACTTCAAAGGGGTTTTTCTTGATCCTGGAATCTAAGCACAGGAGATCAGTTGGGGCAGTGGTGACATGCAGTTTTTTCCCCTTACTGGTTCTGTGGGCGTAGCTTGATGGTGGTGGGTCCTGTGACTGAGTGAACATGGCCAACTTGATGTCATTCATGGCCACTCAGTCTCACGACCGCCCCCCACCAACCAATGCCCACAGAACCCGGTAGGAAAAAAATGTGTCTGTGAGCACGAGAAGGGCTCATAGTGAATGCTGTGGCAGACGGGAGCCGAACTTCTCTCGCTCCATTCACAGCGGAGCTGCTGCAGTCTGTCCCTTTAAGGTATTCCCCGGAGGGACCATAAAGGGAGCAGTGGCTCAGCTGTAAATGGAGGGAGAAAAATCTCACCCTATAGGGCGGGACTGGGTGGGCGGGGTGAGCGGCTGGAAAGGGCAAGCGAGCGGCTGGAAGGAGTGAGCGGACATGGGCAGGACCAACCAGGGGTGGTTTTTTACCGGTTCGACGAACCGATTCAAATGTCCCCTACCAGTTCGCCCGAATCGGTCTGAGCTGGTCAAATTTCACCCCTGGGTTGGAGAATTCAGGCTTAGTGTAAAGCGAGGATTGAGAGGATTTTAAACCATTTTAAAGGCTTAACGTAGGGATGTCCAACCTTGGCAACTTTTAATGCATTGTAAGCCACCCTGAGTCTCCAGAGAAGGGTGGCATATAAATCAAATTAAAAAAAAAAGAATGGTAGACTTCAACTCCCAGCATAGCTGGTTGGGGAATTCTGGGAGTTGAAAGCCCACACATCTTCTGCCTGCCCTAAAGTGAATCCCATCCTTCAGAAGCCATCTCCCTGCCCTCTGGGATTTTAAACATTTTAATAGCCCTGGCATGTCTTTTATACAGTTTTTCTATTCAATGTTGACAGTTGGAAATCCGGCTTTTACAAAAATAAACTGAGCACAATACTGTAATGGCTTCATACTGCCTGAATATATATATATATATACATATATATATATATATATATACACACAGTATATCTATCTTATCATGCGGGGTTATACATGCCATTCTAACTACAGGGAGGATCTTTGCATACGATCCATTTCTCTTCGGCTTCTCAGCCCTTTGAACTTCAATCGTTTTAAAATGTAATGTTTGTACAATACTTCTGCGAGACATTCTCTCTTTTTATTAAAGTCTCCACTATTTTTCAAGCTGCCGGGCATTTATCTTTTTAAGGAAGGGGGGAAAAATTGTGGTCTCCCTGCATCTCTCTTTCTGCCTTTCTTTCCCCCTTCATACGATTAGCAAGGATGACAACAGCTCATCCTTGTCTTATAACCAGTGGTGAAATGGGGCAAAACTCACTTAGCCAGTGTCACACCTAGCCACCATTGTGGTCGTAAATCGAGAACTACCTGTAATAATCCAAGGCAGGATTGTTCATCCTTGGCTTGTGGGTTTCAAACTCTCCGCTACGCTGGCTGGGGAATTCTGGGAGTTGAAGTCCACAGTTCTTGTAGTTGCCAAGGATGGGCACCCCTGATCTAAGAGCTTGGCAGTTCTGAAGATGGATTGATTGGTCCAGAGTCTTGCTTCAATTGCATCCTGGCCCACTTCCCTGATACGTCTGCTCTTCCTATGCCCTTTTAAATCTCTTCCCCATTTTGATGGAATTCATCTACCAAATTTATGCCTTTTATTGGGTGGGGGAAAAGCATCACATAAACATTGAGGAAGCAGAAAGAAACGATGGCTGAAAAGGAGGAGGATAAGGACAAGATGAGCCACATCAATGTGACCCCGTTTAAACCCGGATCGTGTAATGTCCTCATCATGGACTCTTAGAAACTCCTGCTGAGTTCAAACACTGCCTTATTTTCTGTCCTGTGTCCTCCGGCTCTTTTGTCTCCATCCATTCATCCGCCCACCTGCCTTTATCAAAAGGCTTCAGTGGCATCCATGGGAGGTTTCGGAATAGCATTAAAAAAAACAAAACACCGCCGTGGAGATGTTTGTATGAGAAATATATAATTTTCCAAGTTACAGGTAGTCCTCGACATACGATCACAATTGAGCCCCAAATTTCTGTCATTGAGAGAGACCCTTGACACGTCTGTTAATAACAATAGCACTTAAGACTTACATGCCACTTCACAGTGCTTTCCAGTCCTCTCTAAGCGGTTTCAGCTTCTTGCCCCCAACAATCTGGGGTCTTCATTTTACCCACCCCGGAAGGATGAACAGCTGATTCAACCTTGAGCTGGTCAGGATCGAACTCCTGGCTGTGGGCAGAATTAGCCTGCAATCCTGCATTCTAACCACTGTTCCACCACAGAAGGGAGGGAGGGAAGAAAGAGAGGAGGGAGGAAGGAAGGAAGGAAGGAAGGAAGGAAGGAAGGAAGGAAGGAAGGAAGGAAGGAAGGAAGGAAGGAATAGCAATAGCACTTATATACCGCTTCACAATGCTTTTACAGCCCTCTCTAAGCAGTTTACAGAGTCAGCCTCTTGCCCCCAACAATCTGGATCCTCATTTTACCCACCTCGGAAGGATGGAAGGCTGAGTCAACCTTGAGCCGGTCAGGATCGAACTCCCGGCAGTGGGCAGAGTTAGCCTGCTTTCTAACTATTGTGCAGAAAGGAAGGAAGGAAGGAAAATACCAATAACATTTAGACTTACATAGTGCTTTACAGCCCTCTCTAAGCAGTTTACAGAGTCAGCCTCTTGCCCCTAACAATCTGGGTCCTCATTTTACCGACTCGGAAGGATGGAAACCTGAGTCAACCTTGATCCTGGTGAGATTCGAACTGCCGAACTGCAGTCAGCCGGCATGCAGCAGAAAGAGCCTGCAGCATTACACTCTTAACCCTTGCGCCACCGCACTTCTTCTGGTTCAGTGAATCACTGCAGCTGTTAAATTAATAACACAGTTTGTTAAGTGAACGTGGCTTCCAACATTGACTTGGCTTGTGGGAAGATCGCAGAAGGGGATCACGTGACCCCCCCCCCCCGGGACATTGCAACTGTCATAACTCTGAGTCAGTTTCCGAGCATCTGAATTTTGCACATGATGCCACAACGGTCGTAAGTGTGAAAAACGATCCTAAGTCACTTTTTCACTGCCGTCGTAACTTCAAACGGTGACTAAATGAACAGTTTCAGGCCTACCTGTACTTTTTATTTATTTTTTTTTAAAAAAAAACATTTTATTATGTAGAATAAAATAACACAAAAGCAAAGAGTAGGACACAGCGGGGAGGGAAGAAGAAAGAAAAATGACGAGGGGGAAGGACAAAAAAAAAAGACATTGACTTCCAACTCTCTCTGTTGCCGTCGAATAAAGCAATAATAACATCGAATCTCGACTTGATACTTTTCCGTAATAATATAAACTAGCCATTTCTATAGCAACGAATCCAAAGGTGGTAATCAGCCGGTTTGTACTGGTTCTCATGTCCTATTTAGGCATGTTTTCGAGGCCGGGCACTTGCGTCAAAGGCGCGCGAGTGAGCAAAGCGCCTTTGCAAAAGGCTGGGTGCATCTGGTGGTAAGAATATTGGAAACCCACCGCTGAACGAATCGATCTCATCGGGAAAACCCCCAAATCAAAAGTTTCATTATTGTTCTTTGTCAGAGTTTCTTGCAAAAATCAAACCCAGAAGCACACAAACCCAGAAGCACACACAGAGAAACTGATGCAGCAGGATTCATTAACTGCACTATTCTAAAAATACGAGTTCCAGGTATATTAGTAAAGAAAGAAACAGACATCCTGCGAGCTCCGGAACTTTAATTTTTTTTTTAAAAAAAATTACAAATAATTAAAATTTTATTTTATTTTACTAAGCTTTCGTCAGCCATCTGCCGACATCGTCAGAGTATTAATAGTAGTTTAATGGTACGAAAGCTTAGAAAAATAAAATTTTAATTTTTTTTAAATTTTAAAAATTTTAAGTTCCGGAGCTCGCAGAGAATCGTTTCATTTCAGTTCAGATCAGCAGACAAGTTCACACACACAGAGTACAGCAGAGAGATTAGTTTCATTTTTCTCTGCACAGACTCAGAAGCTGCAGACTAAGACGCGCCCTGGCTCCAGTCTGTCTCCGTTCCCAAATAGCCCTCAATTGATTGACTTTGTTACCATGTCCTATTCCAGTGAATGAATATACTCTTCTTCTTCCCAGTAAATGCAACAATGCCTCTTCCATTCCTCCATTTTTCCCCCCCTTCTCCTCCCTCCTCCTTCCAGGCTTCAGGGCAAGGCAGGAGATGGCAAGATTTTCATGAGCCAGCAAAAATGTCGTAAATGGCTCTTCTTCTAATATTTACACTTTAATGAGCCATGAAAGCTTCGGACACAAAAAAAACACCTGCAGCTCCCAGTCTTGTTTGCGCTGTCCAGACTCCCGATTTCCATATGGGTCATTGAACGAATGCACCGCCGACAACTGGTGTTTACCGTCTTGTGTGTCGGCTGTCTTTTCTGACTCCTCTTAACCATTCCACTTAGGGTTTGTTTTTTTTTGGGGGGGGCGGGTGGGAAGGAAAGAGAGAGGGATCTCGGACGCACAATCTGCTCACCTGGGGAATTCAATTCATCCAAAGTGAACAGCTGGACTTCCCTCCTTTGCCGGAGAGATTGAAGATTTTGAACACAAGCAACCGAAGCCAAAAATTCACTCGTGTATGTGGTGGATTTGTTTTGGTTTTTTGATGCTGGGGAACAACGGGGAAGAGGCGAGAGCGATGTCTGTGGGCTTCTGAGAACAAGCAGGGGGAAAAAAAGAGAAATGATTCAAAGAAGAAAAGCCTGACCTAATTTCATGTATAAGCAGCCAGAGAAGAGAGAAAGATCTTGTGAACAAAATAGCACAGATTTTTGTGGTGGCACACTGCAGTTTGGTCCAGTGCAGTGATGGCTAACCTTTTTGCCATCGCTTGCTGGGTGTGTGTGTGTGTGGGGTCGCGTGCATGCCCACACCCATAATTCTATGTGCCCTGCCTCCGCGCTCCTGGAACGCAATGGCCTGGTAGGCCTTTTTTTCCTCTCTCACCTGGCTCCAGACTCTTTCTAGGAGTCTGGGGAGGGCAAAAACGGCCTTCCCCACCCTTCCAGAGGTCCCCAGGAGGCCAGAAACCGCTCGCATGCCATCTTCCTATGGGGACCGGAAGGCCTGCTTTTTTGCTGTCCCCGGCCTCCAGAGCCTCCCTAGGAGTCTGGGGAGGGCAAAAATGGCCTTCCCCCTCCCACCCGGAGGCCCTCCGGGGGCTAGAAATATGGAATGGAATGGAATGGAATAGAATGTTTGTTGCCACTTTAAATGTACACATTCACATGAAATTCAATAGCATTCAGCTCTCAAAAGCTACCCGTTATACATATTTTATTTATTTATTTATTTATTTATTTATTTATTTATTTATTTATTTATTTATTTATTTATTTATTTATTTATTTATTTATTTATTTATTTATTTCAATTTATATACCGCCCTTCTCCCCGGGAGGGGGACTCAGGGCGGTGAACAACCAAATTAAAACACATATAATACAAATATTAAAAGGATTTAAAATTAGATTAAACCGATTGGCGTTCCAAAATAAAAGTCTCAAACCCCGTTAAAATACCCAATTTAAAACCCCAGAGATAAATAGTACCAAAAATTTTAAAACCCCATTAAAATCAAACAAGCAAGGCCGGCTTGTTGGAATAAATAAATCTTAAGGGCCTTTCAGAAAGCGTGGAGGTCCGGGATCAAACGAATATATACCCACGTACACATAGGTACACATCACAGTTTAGTTCAAATGTACACATATCCATGGTGGGGATGGGGGGGATCGAATCCCACGAGTTGAGAAATCCTGGGAAAATCTGGTTAGGAGAACTCTTCTCCCTGATGTTTGAAGCCTGCTTCTGAATTCCAGAGATCCAGCAACCGGGTTTCAAAGCTAAACATGCACATATGTTATTCAATAGTTTGCACGCATCGCGTCCGCCGTGACAAAGGAGCCCGAGAAGATCTCCGGAGCTCTGCCTTTTAATGACATTAATCCTAATTGAGGCTGCACTGTTCATTTACTCAGCAATTTACACCCTCGGATTAAGCCGAGCCCTTCACGAAGAGCGTTTGAATTCTGGGTAAAGCGAAAACAAACATTTTTCTAGGTTGAATATGAAAAGGAGACAAGGTGACACCTGCAGAGATTCTGGTTGTGTTGTGTTGTGTTGTGTTGTGTTGTGTTGTGTTGTATTGTATTGTATTGTATTGTATTGTATTGTATTGTATTGTATTGTATTGTATTGTATTGTATTGTATTGTATTATTGTATTAATATTAATATTATAACCAGATTCTGGTTATTTCGCTGTGTTTGTCTGAAGAGCCTCCGAGGTTTTCTTCCTTCAAGAGGCAACTGGACTGTTTTCTGTTTCTTTTTGTGTAGTCAATTTTTGCTCCTGTGATGCTGTAACAGTCGTAAGTGTGAAAAAGGTCGTAAGTCACTTTTTTTTAGTGCCGTGGTAAATTCGAACAGGCTCTAACTAAACTGTTGTAAATTGAGGACTACCTGTATTGTAAAATATGATATATAAAATACAGGTAATATGAGTGATGCAGTGGCCTAGAGGTGGAGCCTCCCAATCGGGAAGCTGCAAGTTCGATCCTAGGTAGAGGCAGATATTTCTCTGTCTGGGCACCATGTGGATATATTTGCTGAACAAAACTCCGCCCTGGCGACAGGAAGGGCATCTGGCCAGTAAACACTTAGCTCCCTTCAATTGCCCAGACTCCACCCAGCAAGGGATTATGGCAGGGGTGAAATCCAGCAGATGCTAACAGGTTCTGGAGAACAGAGAACTGGTGGCACAAATTTTGAGTGGTTCAGAGAACCGGCCAATTCCACCTCTGGCTGGTCCCAAAGTGGGGTGGGAATGGGGATTTTGCAGTATCCTTCCCTGCTACGCCCACCAAGCCAAGCCAAGCCACGCCCACCAAGGCACGCCCACAGAACTGGTAGTAAAAAAAAAATAGGATTTCCCCACCTAGATTATGGGGTCGTTAAAAGAAGGTGATTTATAATACATATAATATGTATATGTGTATATGTGTATCTCTCTCTCTCTCTCTAACCCCTTACTCTCTGTGTATAAATATATGGTATAGGAGGGGGTTGGTCTAGAAGATCTCCAAGGTCCCATCCAATTTTGTTACTCTTGTTATTTGGTATCCTACTGCTCCCTACATTTTTGGACTTCAAATCCAATAATCCTTAGCCAGGAGAGGCTGGCTTAAATCTTGCCATTCTCCAGCTTTCTGATGAGCATAGATGAACACGTTATGTGAAAAGAGCAAGGGTGGGTTTCACGCAGCAGAATTAAACCCTCCCCCCCCTCCCAAAAGCCTGCAGCCCAGTTATCGAACAGGTAAAGCTTGCATACTTTTCACCTTGGATTTTTCTGATTTGGTTGTGGTGTGCTGATGGGGATGCATTTATCTACTCCACCATATGACGCAGATCCAAAATAATGGTTAGTTCAGTTTCTGGATGATGTGTATTTTGCTAAACAGGGTTTAGCATTTCGTATGCTCCGTTAACTTGGTTAATTGCGTTCTGGGTGAATCCAGTGACATTCATAGACATGCCTTATAGTCAACGCATTGTTATACCGTCTGTTCAAAAATGACCATCCTCTTTCCAAATCTTAATACGATATTCTGTCTCCATAAACTCATAAGCCAATGGCCAGAAAGAAGGAAAACCATGCAGAATTTAGATAGTCAAGAATCCTTTCCTTTCCTTTCCTTTCCTTTCCTTTCCTTTCCTTTCCTTTCCTTTCCTTTCCTTTCCTTTCCTTTCCTTCCCTTCCCTTCCCTTCCCTTCCCTTCCCTTCCCTTCCTTTTCTTCTCCTTCCTTCCCTTCCCTTCTTCCTTTCCTTTCCTTCCTTTCCCTTTCCTTCCCTTCCCCTTTTCCCCTTCCCTTTCCTTCCCTTCCCTTCCCTCTTCCTTTCCTTTCCTTTCCTTTCCTTTCCTTTCCTTTCCTTCCCCATCCCTTCCACTTCCCTT